>JZKD02S2033377.1:0-29051 GCA_000966675.3 Picea glauca | reverse complement strand
TTTTTTTTCATTTCTCTATCCTAATCTATGCAATAGTACACTATATAAATGCCCTTCTCACTGCGCTGTAACTTTTAAGGGTTAGTAGGTCGGTTGTTCTTGTACAGTTTCAATCGACTACCATTGATCATTCCTTTCAGTTCTGTTCCTCCCAAGTCTTTCAGTTGTACAAATCCCCCATCTGCAACAATATTTACTTCATATGGCCCTAGCCAATGCATTCTAAACTTACCAGGGTGTTGGAAAAATTTACTGTCATAGAGAACGACTAGGTATCCCTCCTTAAAACTCTTATTTTTAATATGTCTGTCATGCCATGATTTGTCTCTTGCTTTCTGTACTTCCCGGTGAAATCCTGCAAGAATCCTATCCTCTTACATTTCCATTTGTTGAATTAACATTTCTTGTACTGCGCCCCTTTCTGTCATGTTAGTAATTGCTGCTACACGTAGACTGGGTACCATAAATTCTATTGGCACCATTGCTTCTTGCCCATACACCAATCTAAAAGGCGTATATCCTATCAAATTATTACATGTGGTCCTTTATGCCCATAATACTACTGGTATTTTCAAATCCAAATCATCCCTATTGACATTGCAGATCTTAGTCAAAGCTTTTTCCAAAATCTTATTGAAAGCTTCTACTGTTCCATTTGCCTGAGGATGATATGGTGTACTCGTCTAGTGATGGACTTCAAATTCCTCAGTCATAGCCCTGATAGTATCATTGATAAAATGAGTGCCTCGGTCACTCATCAGAATCCTGAGACATCCATATCTGGTGATCACTTTCTCAAACAAGAAGTGTGATGTTGTCTCTGTGCTACAGTGTTTGATTGGTGTTGCTTCTACCCATCTTGTTAAGCATTCAGTTGCAGTAATGATATATCTAGCTCCTGACCTTTTTTCTAGTGGATTAATAGGTCCCACAAAGTTGATTTCCAATTTGTCAAATACCTACAGAGTCACTTGTGGTATTAGAGGCATCTCATCCCTTCTGTTAGGTTTGCCAACCCTTTGATAGACATCACATTTCTGGAAATATTCCTTGGCATCTTTATGGACTATTGGCAACCATAATCCTGCGTGAAATACCTTATGTGTAGTAGATTTACTTTTATAGTGTCCTCCAACTATACCTTCATGAGCTTCTACTAAATTCTGGGCCTTTCATGTTCCAATACACACCTTCTCAAAATAATGTCTGCGCCCATTTTATATAAATCTCCTGCAATATGTTGATAGTATGTAGCTCCAAATACCATATTTTTATTCTATGTAGTGCTAAAATCTTGTGGCACAACCCCTATGCTTAATTATTCAATAATATCAACAAAGTATTCATCAACTACCCGTACTGAAAATAGCTGCGCATCATGGAAGTTGTCTTCCAAGTTAGTAGGTTATTCTCCATTAGTTACCCTTGATAGGTGATCAAGTCTTGCATTCAGCTTCCCTGATTTGACTATCACTTCAAATTCAAATTCTTGAAATAATAATATTCATTTACAGATCCTCCCCCCCAACACTGGCTTGTTGACTAGATATTTGAAGGAATAATGGTTTGTGAACATTTTAAAGTGTTTACCCAGTAAATAGTGCCCGAACTTCTGAAGTGCATATACCATGGCTAGGCCTTCTCTTTCTATGGTGTTGTATTTCTGCTATGATTCTGACAACTTTTTTCTTGCAAAGACTATAGGATGGTCTAAGTCCCCTGCTCCTAGATGTGCCATAATTGCTCCAAGTGCTATGCATGATGCATCTACATGCACATGAAATGTCTTTTCCCAATTTGGAAATACTATTATAGGTGTTGTTACCATATTTTTCTTTAAAGTGTCCAATCCTTGTTGATAATCCTCATTCCACAAAAATATGGTGTCCTTCTTCAATAGTTTTTTCATTGGTGCAGTAATTTGTGCATACCCGTTTATAAACTTCCTGTAATAGCCAATATGTCCTAGTGTTGCTCTTAACTGTTGCACTGACTTTGGTGGTTGTAAATTTAAAATGACTACAATCTTACCAGGGTCCACTATTAAACCTTGTTTAGAAACTATATGTCCCAAAAATGCATTTCTTGATGTTTAATGATATCTAACATTGCCTGCATATTTCTAACATTAGTCTCAACACTTATACATGGTCCTTTAACATAATATATACAGTCCAGTCATCCAAATATACTTCTAGAAACTGATGTATGAATTCTATTAGCACTCTGTAAATTTCCTAGAGGTTGACAACAAAAGAAATCCACAAAATGTAACTTTATCCAACCGCTTTTGAAGCTGGGATCTAGCCCTTCCAACTTTAGAGAGGGATCTCTCTATATGATTTTAGCTATGTTTCAAATTTTAAATATTAGGCTAGGTAAGTAAATAGGTCGGTTTTTGTTTTTATAGTGTTTGTCGAGTTGGTTGAGACAGTCTACACATCCATTGGGCTATGGGGTCTGTGTTTTAAGTAAGATATGAAATCCAAACCAGAAATGCAAAGGAAAACTTTCATAGGGAGAGATAATATAATCACTGGATTCTTTAGTAGCATAAATGATGAATAGAAGAAAAGATGAGAAAGATAATTTCAACAAAGAAGCAGTTAAGAATTTCTTTATTGAAAACACGAGAAGATAAAACACTAAAATCTTTCGAGTCAGAAACAGGGTATACGAGATAAATCCTGCAACGTTCGTTACTTCTAAAGATTAGATCCAGAAAACAATATGATAACAAAGCGAGAATAACATTCAACTTAGAGAAAAAAACATCACCAATGAATACACGCAAGAATCTTGTAAAAGTGCCTCCTTTTTATTAATGGAAGATCTCTTAAAAAATATTATAGTCTGATAGCATCAGGGTGTGAAGATCAACAACCCCCAATACTTCGAAAGATGAAGTATTTATAACTCAAATTACAAACGATCCTTTCATTAATGATCAGGACGTGCTAAATCTATTTTTAGCCTAACTAACTTAACAAATTTCTTAAATCTAGGAACTGCTTGATGATGTGGTGTAACTGCATGCTGATTTTTGGGTGGGCCATTGATGAAGCCTCTGCACGACCTCATCTGACTGGACAAATGACTGGACTGGGACAACTCATTTGCTACTTGATTAGATCACAGAGTTCCTCCCATCGGAGATGACTGGGCACGTTGACTTTGAGTAGCCTTCGATACACTTCATCCATTTCCGTGTACTTGGTGAAGGTAGGTTTGGTGAGGAAGATGTATCAAATCTCATGTTGGATACTGATGTCCCACTGAAGGGCATCTAGGAATTCCTTGCCAGTGATGCTCCCTTGAATTCCTGCAAACTTTGAACTGTCCTAAGCCACATAGGCCAATCTCTTCTTGTAGTCTAGGAGTGTCATCAATTTATCATTGATTACCTTCAGACCAGGAAGACCTTTCTTCTGGAGAGCTCAATCTTACTGAAGAATCTTTGTACCCCTAGTTCCATGGCCTGAACCTTTTCTTCCAGCTGAAGCATTAATCCTCTCTTGGTAAAAACTCTTTTGACCTCAAGGATGGTCTCTATTCTGTCTTCAATTTTCATCTCTTCCAGTTCTTCCCTGGTCTTAGAATTCAGGAACTTGATGATCTCATTCGCCTGTGTTGGCATCTCTCCTAATTCTGATATGATCTTCTCAATGGCCTGCTTGCTTCTCTGCACCAATTCATTCTACTAAAAAATGATCTGTATCATGGGCCATATCTCGTTCATGGACTTGGTGATGTCTATCCATACACTTTCTTTGACCTCGACCAAAGTCTTTCCTGCCACTATTTTCTTCCGGAGCTGTTGTAATTCCTGTTTGAGCTGATCTGTCACCTGCTTTTCCTTGGAGAGGCTGGTTTGAAAGGAAGATTTGAGTTCCTGAAGGTTCTCAATCTCCTTTTTAAGCCTGCTGCTCTCTGTTTCCTGCAGGTTCATTTTTTCCATAGACTTAGCCAGGTTGGCTGTCTTCTCTAGGGATGTCAATGGAGTCGCAGATGGGACTTCTGTCATTGAAGCTATGCTCACTCCCGAGATCAGAATGGAATTCAATGGAATGACTTCCATTGGATTCAGTTTCTCTTTCTCTTTTACTAGCTTCTCCATCTCATCTTCCATCTCCTTTAGCTATGCGTTCTGCTCCATGAGTAGCTTAAGGAATTCATCTTTCTCTCCTTCTTTCTCTGCTATCTCCTTCACCTGCGAATCCTCTGTGGGTGGGAGATTCAGTTGTTTCCTCAAGGAGGCTATGCCATCATTCTTATTCTTTATCATTTCCTCAACTGCTTTCACGTTCGAAGGATCGTAATCGATCTTGAGGACCAGCTACTCCAAAGTCTTGATCCTATTGTCCTTGGCAAAGGATGATATCTTCTCCAACTTGAGTTGTGTTTGAAAATTGTTCAGGGACACTTGCAGTTTGGACGCAGTAGTGGAAGCATGCGCCAGCGTGTAAAAGACCATTTCCCCTTTCTGCTTGTGCAGATCCATCTGATCGGACGGATGCACATCCTTCGTCTGGAATTCAAAGGTGGCCCTCTTGTAGTCAGTGATCACCTTTGGATCTGGTACTTGTGCATAGAGGAATGCCATATGCATTCTGCCCTTCTCGGTGTCGAATGTCGATAGCAGCCAATGCTACGCAGTCGACGTCTGCTTCCAGAATTGGGCGCAAGTGCTGCTGGTCAGGGTCTGGTTTCTTTTCTTGATCAACTCATACTTTTCGAAGATACTCAGCTTCGGTCCCACCTTGCCTGGCTGGGTGGTCAATGGAGAATCTGTAGATTTTTCTGGCACTGCTGAGGTTATGACCTTATGGAGGCTCGAACCAAAGGGTGGCCTATCAACCTTGGCCACTGTTGTAGACGAGGCTTCTTTTTCTTCGGTCGGGCCAGGAATTGACATAGTCTTAGGCCTCTTAGTATGCAACTGGAACTATTCGGATGATACCTTTGTGACAGGCGGAGATAAATCTTGCCTAGGCCTTTTCTCTTTCGGGACCTGTGGCGTGGCTGTTTGAGATACAGTGGCTGGGGGATCCTACTGTTCTACTTTGACCAATGAGTTAGGCTCCCATATTGTCTGGTTTGCGAATTTTTCAACTTCAGGCTTAGCTTCATGAACATATTGGATGTTCTTGTTTTTCACCCTCATCTCAGAGATGATCCCACATGGATCATAATGCCATGGGAATCTCATGAAGAACTTCATTTCCCTAAGCATCCTGTCTGCTTCTTCCCCAACGCCACGATTGTTGCAGATGAAGGAGCCAATCTGCCCCTTGATTCTAAGATGTTGCTTTTTCTTCAGTGACACAAAATGGATATCATCGGAATTTATTATCTGTCTGATATATTCCAAAGCAAAAATTTTGACAGGCAGATACTTGGGCAGCTTATATGGTGCCAACTCGCACCCATATACTCTGATCTCGGTGTAATCTTGATATAAATACCAATCCCCTTTCTTTGTGTTATCCGAGAGATGCAGGATCCTTTGAACTTCATCATTTATCCGAGGCTTGGGCCTACCGCCTAGCATACTTACCATAGGGTGGTAGAATTGATAAATGAACTCCTTGAAACTGAACCTTGTGGAGTTGTGCTTGAGCAAGGAGGTCCATGCTGTCACTGCCTGGGGTCTACCATCTCCATCCATCTTCTGCATGGAAAAAATGATTTTTTCCACTTGGAAGAAGACGAACAGGTATGCCAGTATGGATGAGTATTAGAACATGCCTTACGTGGTGAAATTCACGAACTGTTCATGAATATTGTTCGCCAGGAATGTGCTGAAGTCAAACTGGGTGGTGGGATTTTCATCGGTAGAGAAGATGGATAGAAAAACCAAAATGGGTTCATCTACCCACTGATCGGAATAGTATCCTAACAAAGCACAAAGGGGAGAGATGATTTGGTTTCCTTTAGTCGAGAACATGGAAGAAGGATAAGGAGGATTTGTGGAGGGAAATTGAGTGGATGGGGGGAGGAAAAGCTCGAATATTTGAGCCCTTTGAGGGAAGGTCATTTTCTGGTATAATTCTGTAAGAATTTCCAGGTTGAAGGGTGATGCAGAGTCGACTCGGGGGATTTGCATCATCTGGTCGATAGATTCGGGCGTGATGAGGAAAAGGATCTCCCCGGACGAGGAGACGATGGCTCTTTGCTCGGGAATGTAGTGGGCTTGGAACTTGAGAGAGAATTATGGAAAAGGGTGGATATGAGGGAAGAGGTAAAGGTGTAAGTTGGACTCCCAGAGTTCGATTTCATCACTCTGGTTCAGGAAGACTTCCTTGAGCCATGACTGAAGGTCTGCAAAATCAAAATCGCACTTTGTATCCGCGATTAAGTGGTCTTTATCAACCAGTGGGATCCTGTCAAGGTCGACAGGAGGCGGGAGAAACATATTCTCCTCTCCTTCTACTTGTTTGGACTTTGGCACCATTAATGCAACAATACCTGCGAGAAAAAAACCGTTAGCGGGGTGGCTGTTGGTGGGGGGAAACTGATTGTAACGGAGGAGAAAACAGGGTAAAACTCTCTGGTGGGATGAGTGAGTAAATGGTGAAAATAGGAAGAAAAGGGTATCTTTGAGTAAATGGGTGTCTGTTGGGCATGGGAGACAGGTCAGCTGGCTAACGGATATGTCATCCAGTAATAAATGGCCAACAGATCACTTAGAGTGTGAGATGGCAGGTGACTGTGACTGAGGGATACAGATGAGTGACGTGGAGGCTACCGATTGGGGTAAAGGTCATAGTGAGGGGGCTTTCCACGAACGGCTGGGGGGGAAGAAATGACAGCAGTTATGGGACGTGACTACTTCAGGAAAGATGAGTGGTGACGTCCAGAGGCGACGACGGTATGCCAGACAGTAGGAGATGACGAGACTCGGGGCCATTATATTGTTTCCACATATAGACAGGGGCCCGTCAGAGGAAATATTCCATATCGGACCCCCCCCTTAGTTAAAAACAGATCATTCAGGGGGGTCCAAAATACATCTAGGGCCGTTGATCTGCATGCCTGCTTCTGAGCCGCAGATCTATGCGCGCTGTTTATGACACATTCTGGACAGCCCCCCCCCTCCATTGAAGGAAAAATGGACTAGGGGGTCTAGAATCCAATAACAATCGTAGATTTGCGCGCTTGATCCTAGGCTGTCCAGATGTGCACGGGTCTTATCATCGATTCTGGACCCCCCCCCCCAAGTTAAAAGCAGAACAGTCGGGGGGGGGTCCGGAATGATCTGTCCACCGTAGATCTGGGCGCGATCATCTGGACCGCTGATATGTGAACTGAGTATAAGTGAGGGCACGAAAAATACATGCACCGAGGAAACTTAGGATAAGTGATTTTTCATGGGTTTTCTCCAAGGCTCTTCATGTCAACACCACCAAGGGGTTAGTCAAACGACCTTTTAAGTATCTGAAACATGGTGCAACACTTACATCAAACTGGTTCTTATTGAAATGAAGCAACAAAGAAACTAGCCTATATTCTAACCTATCTTCCTATGACAATTAACCTAGATTATACTGTTGGGTTAAGAATTTATTCTACCCTGGGGCTATCTGACCAAGATTAGACAGCCTGGCCAGATTTATTTACTAATCTAACCTAGATACTTTGGCTAATATTAAACTGTTTATCCAAACTCATCCACTAATCCTATAAACATCAATTTAAAAAGAACTTGGCCATTCTTGAAAGGTATGGACCAAGTTACTATTATTGCATGGGGCTTTTATTGCAATTCTTTTATGCCCTCTTTTCTTTTCTTTTTCTTTTTTCTTTTCTTTTCTTTTTCTTTTTCTTTTCTTTTTCTTTTTCTTTTTATTTTCTTTTTCTTTTTCTTTTCTTTTTCAAATTATTTGCAGAATGAAAAATCATTTGTAACAAAAAATACTAGAGACAGATAAAATCCCAGTCACCAGTTGATCCTATAACTTATAGGGTAATAACAAATTCCTTAAATGCAGCTATGACTACTCTTGAAAATATGGCTAGTGCATTCTTCAACCCAAATGGCATGACTGTATATTGGTAGGATCCCAATTTTGTCACAAAATTAGTCTTATACCTTTCCTCTGTAGCTATTTTGATACGATGGTAGCCTGAGAATCCATCTGTGAATGAATATGCTTCCTGGCCTCCCACATTTTGTAAGATCTCATCTATAAAAGGCGTAGGGAAAGGGTCATGTAAGCAAGCATCATTAACTTTCCTCGGATCTACACAAATCCTTATCCTCCCTTGTTTATTTTCTTGGACTACCATAGGACTTATCCATTCAAATTCCTCCACTAGTTCTATGATACTAGCTTCCAACATTCTGTCAATTTCTGCTTTCACTTACTTCTTATACACTGGATTCAGTCTATAGGGTCTTTTCATGAAAAATACAGCCTCAGGTTTGAGGGGTATCTTCATCTCACCTAGATCCCATGCTATTCCTTTCATATATGTAAAGTTCATTGGAAACATGTCACTGTATTCGCGCAATAACTTTGTTATTCTTCTACTGTTTTCTCATCCCAATAGTCTCCAATACTTGACATTTTAGGATTGCCATTCATCCCAATATTGACTTTCTTAACTTTGATTGGTGCAACAAATACTTCTGACTCCAGAGATGGGCCTTCCACCTCTCTTTATCCTTCAATATCTGTAATCTAAATGATGCACAGATCATCTTCATCTGGTGCTTCCTATTCAACATGATAACACGAGAGTAACTCTTTGATATTCTTCTATTATAATAATCAACACAAGTATGCATGTGACAAACTTATGTGTCGACACATCTCATAACTTAGAAACTAAGTCCCTTCTAGCTAGGGCTCCACACCTTCAATCCTCCACCAAAGGCAAGCTCATATAAAGTAGACAATGAGGTTCTCCATCAAAGAAGGAAGACCTTGGGGGTTGAACAATGTGTTTAGACTTTTAAGGATAAAGGGATGTAGACTCAATGTGAAGTGAAATTTCTCTAGAGTATCTTTGCTCTCAAAAGATGAATTCTCTCTTCTTCCATGACTTTGATATGGCTCAATTTATAACCTTCAAAAGGAACTGAAGGTCCGAGTCAGAACGTTTCCAATATAACAAAGGTTATGTTATAGCAAGATTTGCCTCACCATATGCAAACTTGCACAGAGAGAATTTTTCCATTTCCCTATGCAGACTTGAAGTCCCTTTTTGCCAATCCTAGAGCTAAAAACATGATTTTTCCACATATATGCGCCCTGCCCATATTACAACATGCATATACGTAGGTTGCACCACTACAACCCGCGTACATCGGGATTTGTGCCCAAAATTAAAAAATGGTGTCGGGTTTCCATGTCAAGTCACGAGCTCTATGATCCTTGGCCTTCCATATACTGGAAACGTTTAGACTCGACCCTTCAGTTCCACTTGAAGGCTACAAATGGGCCAAATCCGAGCTATGGAAAAAAAGGAGAAGAATTCAACTTTGAGAGAAAAGTTACTCTTGAGAAATTATTCACTTCACATTGAGTCTGCATCCTTTGTCCTTTAAGTCTAAACACATTGTTCAACCCCCAAGCTCTTCCCTTATTGATTGAGAACCTCATTGTCTCTCTTATATGAGATTTCCTTTGGTGGAGGATTGAAGTGGTGGAGGCCCAACTAGAAGGAACTTAGTTTCTCGGTTCCAAATCGTGCCGACATAGAAGTTTGTAACTCATTCACTTCTGTTGATTACATATTAATAGAAATACTCTTTTCTCATCCAATTAATATCTTACAAATATTTGAATTGTTATTCCATGGCCGTATTTGTTATGAATATTGATGGATTATGCTATCAAATGTGCTAACATGATCTATTATCGCCATATGCTTGCATTTCTTGGTTGTTGAGGACTAGTTGTAGGTATATTGATTTGGGTCAAGTGCTCAATGGTGGACTTCATCGAACGTCTGGACGAGGTAGGCCTTTTATCTTGTCTTGCTAGAATATTTGTTTATATAACATACTTGATATTAGAGTTGATTTCTGCAGTCATTTCCGTCTATTGTGGTTTACCCCTATCCATAGAGAGATTTTCCTCGTAACAAAATTGACGACCATATTGGGGATTTAATCTTCTTTTTCAGGGTTTGGAGTGTTTTTATCCTTAGATTGCTCTCGTTTATATTGAGTTTCTTGTCGTATGATTGCTTGACAACCTATGTTCACTCTGAGTCTGAGTTTCTTAGCCTTCTCCTTAGCCTGGTTATGTTTTTGACACATATACACGGGTTTTTTCATAACAGTCGTGCACATACGCATGCTGTCCTTACGCAATAAGTGTATATACGTGCTTTTCTCTTGAATAGTCGTGTACATCACCCTTTTTTTCTTGGTTGTTGGGTAGGCTTTGATGATTGCTGAGTCTATTTGGGTCTCTGTGGTGACTGTTAAGTGTCTGTGGAATGACAAGAAACCTGTCTTTGGTTGAATTTTTGGGCGGTGCCTTTCTCGTCATCTTTTTCATTTGATTATCCTTGCATCTTGGGCTGGTTATTTTTCTCCTTGATATCCTACTTGGTTTGTCTCTGTTTACACACAATATAGTCTTTATATCAAGCTACTGTTCAGTCCTTGCATTTTCATTCTCTTATATTGAAAATACAAAAATATTAGGCATTTTACATTGATTGGGATTTTGATCTTTTGAGTCTTTATCATTAATCTTAGTGCATGTAAAGAAAGGTTGCTTTTTTATTTAGAATTGCAGAATTGAATTGAGAATTGCTTTTTGAAAAGCATATAATTGATTGGAAATTGAAGTTAGGAATTTGCATTGTATTCATATTCATTTATTTTACTTGTTGAGTCATAGCATCACTAGTTTCACGACCACACCTTTTGAGTAAGCAAGGCCATTAAAAGTAATGCTATAATTTAAAATTGATTAGTAATGATTTTATTTTTCTATGGTGCACAAACTAGCTTAGGATTTAGAGCCTTGGAATAGGATTTTGTGAGTAAACTTCTCCAAGGCTATTAAATCAACATATGTGTCTGAATAAGGGAGTGGAGAAATCCATTGTATAATCGGTAATATCAGGAGGCTCCGCCTACACCAGAGTTAAGCACGAGGTCGCGTGAGGTTGGTTGAAGGGATATCCCCTCGATACCTTCTTAGTGTCAGATATATTTATGGGGATCTATTCGTATATGGGTATCTTGCTAGTGCCCTTACCTATGTGAAAGGTGATGCTTTAAAGGTTTCGATCTTTGATATCCTTCCCATACGGTGGACCTGACTTATGAATTTTCGCCTGTGCATATGTTATACCTTGGTTGCTTAGTTGCTTGACTTAGGTACCACATAGGTTACTTACAGGGGTTATTCTGTAGGTACTCTGGGTCAGATAAGGGTCAGACAACACACAACCTTTATGGAGGATTACCTCTTCGGAGAGAGCTAACCGACTGTTTGTTAAGCCCATGAGGGCCCTTATAACTAATTCTGTTCCCTTCGATCTTTAGCAGAGGAGTCTCATGCTCCTCTTGGGTGAGGCATACTTACTTAATATATGGAGGTCCCTTTCAACCACTTTATCCTATTTGTGTGCATATTGTTCGTTTGATTATTTTTGGTGTGCTCTTTGATTACTAGTTGGCCTTAAGATTTTTTTTCTATTGTGGAGCCAAACCAGCTTCCCCGCAGGTCTCGCCACTTGTTACAGTTGCCACAACATTTTGAGTCTTTTCCTTCTAAAAGGCGTAGAGTTATCAAATGCGGTACACACACCTCCAATTATCAGACTTGTGATTCTACAAGGATGAATACTAAACTGAGTCATCAAGATACTGGGAGCCCTTCGACTCCCACACCTACTATAGTTAACGATACCCCTTCTAATACTTCAACCACAATGGTTTTAGTGCCAAAGGAATCTATCAACACCACTGCCCGTCATATACTGAATACTCAACCTATAGCCACAAACCTATTTGGGTCTCTTGGTCACTCACTGGGCTATAATGTTCAGTCCATCCCTATGGCCTCTAGTCCTTTTTCTTATGGTATGTTGAATTTTACATCACAATTTTGAAACTCCATCTCGACGACTGGCACTAATGCTAGCATTGGACTTGGGGGCACATCTCCTCCTTATACTCCTTTCTTGTTTGGTGGCACTCATGTACCTCAAACGACTCCTACCGTTGGAGGCATTCCTCCTTTTAACCCTAGGTCTAATCCTATTGCTTTTGGATGGAGCAACCAACCTGGCGGACAAGCTGCTGCTCACGTTTCATCCTTTACACCCACCTCCTCTATGATGATTCCAACAAACATGTTTGACATGATGAATCCACCTTTATCCTCTGGATTCACACCTGGAGGAGGTCATTTTCACACCTTGGGCGACCCCCAACCTAGGTCCACTCCGGTAGGGGGCAGTTTTTATAACCCTCATAAAAACATTCCTATTGGAATGGTGCCCAACCAACCCCTTATGAATCATACTGGAGGAGGGTCTTACAATCTTGGACAAGGCCATGGTGCTTACCAGAACCCTGGATGGGCTGCGATTCCCCAACCACAATCTTTCCATGGAGCTTGGAGCTAGATGCCACAACCCCATCTCCCTTTTCTGGCCACGCTCAACTTGCCAGAATTGTCTAAGTTAATGAATGACCCAGTGCATCATGATCCATCATGGCCCTCCATCCCCACTAAGCTTCCTTTGGATATTCCAAAATTCGAGGGAAAGAGTGGTGAGGATCCTGGTGATCATGTCACCACCTTTCACCTATGGTGCTCATCAAATTCCCTTAATGATGATTCTATTTGGTTAAGATTGTTTCAAAGCACCCTCATGAGGTTTGCTGCGAAATGGTATATCGAGCTACCTAGGAGGGCATACAAAATGTTTAATCAGTTAGTTTTAGTCTTCCTCAATCACTTCCAATTGCCAGTTCGTTACGATGCTGGCATCAAACTTTTGTCGAAATTTCTTTAGGATAGGGCCACTCATATCTCAGATCACATCCAGGAGTGGTGTAGATGGAATATGTTGATCAAGGAGTATATACCCCTGAAATTATTGCTAGAGTGGTTGCTTAAATCTCTCCTGCTTTATATTTCGAAGGATGTTTCTAAATCCAGGGTTACTTCTGAGGAAGAAGCAATTTTTAAAGCCCAACAATTAGATCTTATATATGCTTAGTCTGGGATTTTATACGAGATTCTTCTTGATGAACTGAGGTCAAACTATGACCTTAGACAAAATCTCGGGCCACATGTTGATGGCATTGTAGGCTCTGTCAATGTGAAATCCGCAGAGTTGGTGACAAGCCATTTGAAAGACTTTTCTCTAAACCAATCTGCAGGAGGGCCAAATTCGTCTGTGTCCTCTAATCCCACTCAGTCGGTGGATGTACCTTCTATGCAATCGTCGACTCACCTGAATGGTAGCCATCAACCAAGAGGGAGTAAGAAGAAAGGATGTAATAATAATTGTAGGGGTTGGAATAATAATAATAAACCCAAGGACAATGGTAATAATGAGAAGGCGAATAATAATGCTAGCGAGGGAAAGAAAGAAAGGAAGAAGGTGAAGTTTCCCTGTAAGCTTTGTACAAATGATCACCTTACCCATTTATGCCCCAAACTTGCGGAAGCTGCTAGGATTTTACCTCTACTGCCCGCCGTGCTGATGAATCCTTTTCCATATAACCAGCACACGACCTCGAGCTCCTCGAATGCCAGAAATGTGGTGAGTGGGAGTCAAAACCCACCGACATAAGATGATGACCATGTATGCATCAATATGGTCAAATATGAGGTTAGTGTAGCCACTTGATCTCACAATTATAGTTCTCCACAAACTATACTTGGTCTAGAGTCTCCTCCTCCTCTGAAGACGTCCCTATAGATCGAAAAACTAGAGCCATCGCCTCGTATTCCGAAAGGAGTACTCAAGCACTCTACCCACAATCCTAATGCTAGAGCCGCCCAAAATTACTCTATTGTTGAGGACTTGGGTCCAACCCCTTGTGTGATGTTAGTTCTGGAGGTACTCCATATGTGTCCTTCACATAGGAATGCCTTGCTATCTGCATTAGGAGCTTTAGATCCTCGTGGCTCGAAAGTTTTCAAGTTTGATGTCATAGATGTGAAGCCTCTCTTGCCTTACCATGTGGCATTCCAAACCCAAGTGGGTTACTCGAAGTATACCATCAAGTGTACTATTGTTGATGAAGGAGCTACAACATGTGTGATGTCCCTGGTTTGTTGGAAAGCCCTTGGCTTTCCGAGCCTTTCTCAGTCTCCAACCATGTTGACTGTTGTTGACGGTCATCCCTTCCGCCCTCACAATATTATTCCTGCCTTTCCAGTCTAGTTAGGTGGGAATATGGTAGAGTTGGATTTGAGTTGGTTGATGCACCCCTTGATTATAACCTGTTACTAGAACACAATTGGACTTACACTATGACTGCAATCATATCATCCTTCTTCTGTACTCTTTGTTTTCCTCATGATGGGAAGATCGTGACGATCGATCAATTGTCCTTTGCGTATGGTAGTCCTAGTGCATCTATTGGACCATCGATCCCAAGGGTAGACAATTATCAGTTGGCAATTGATAATATTGGTTTCAAAATGTATTCATCCCTTATGGGTACCTTCAACTTCATGGAACCGGTTCGCCATATTTACTCCATGTCTAGTAGGCCCATTTCGTTAGAGAGGTCCATTCCTTTCTGCACTTCCCATTTTAATGATTGTTGGACCCTACCTTCCTCGAATGCGTCTTGTGAAGGTTAGTCACATAATGTAATGGCGATGCCATTATCCGCAATAGAGATAGCGTATCAAGATGTTCTTGACTATTTCACTGATCTCAATCCTCTTACCTCGCAGACGGACGAGGATGATTCTGTTCTTGAGTCTGTGTGGGCCACTTCGTCCTCTTGCTCACATGACTACCTCGATGATAATTTACCTTCAGATGAAGCCATTGTTGAGGCCATGAATGGTTCTGACAAACCTTGGGATGATATGCATCATCGCTCCTATTTTCTCCCAGAGCTTGCCAGAATCGAACAAGATTACTTTAGATATACTTTGAGCAAGATAGTTGGTCATGCCATAGTTCCACTTGATATGCATGATATTTATGCTAAGGGAAACATGGTGAGTATCTCACCTACCGTCACGATCTATATCTCTTGTATCCCTGGCAAGATTGAAAATGTATACATCGGTGCAGATTGTTCGCCAGAAGAAATTTTGATCTACATTGAACACTTCAAGGAATTCTGAGATGTATTTGCTTGGTCATATGAAGAGATGACAGGAATCGACCCTCAAATTTTTGAACATGAGATTAAAACTTACTTGGATGCTAAGCCTATTCAACAACATCTTAGAGTTGTCAATCCCCGGAAGGCCCCTGCTCTTAAGGCAGAGGTAGAGAAACTGCTTAATGCTGGCTTTATCTACCTGGTTCCCTTGACTGAATGGGTATCCAATCCCATTCCTGTGAATAAGTAGTAAGGAACCATCAATGCATGCATGGATTTTTGTGACCTAAACAAGGCCTGTCCTAAGGACAACTTCCCTACACCCTTCATCGATTAGATTCTCGACAAGTGTACGAGAAGTGAAGTTTTTTCTTTCATGGATGAATTTTTAGGGTATAACCAAATTCAAATTAAACCCGAGGATTAACAAAAGGTGAAATTTATTTGTCCTTGGGGTACTTTCGCATACCGAAAGATGCCTTTTGGCCTTAAAAATGCTGGAGCAACCTTCCAACGTGCTATGAGCTTCAAATTTCACGATCTAAAGCATATAGTCGAAGCCTATCTTGACGATATTTCTGCTCACTCCTGTAAGAGTGTGGATCACCCGAAGCACCTTCAACTAGTTTTTGAAAGATGTCATCATTATCGCATCGGGTTGAACCCTCATAAATGCATATTTTGCATTAGGTCAGGATGCCATCTAGGATTTTTAGTCTCTGAGACTGGGATAATGGTAGATCCATTAAAGGTTGAGGCAATACTTTGATTGCCTCCCTTGCGCACTATTCAAAAAATTCAAGGTTTATAGTGGAAAGCTAACTTTTTACGTCGGTTTATAGTGAACTATGCCGATATTACCAAGGGTTTCATGAAGTCTCTTGAAGAAGGACATGCCTTTTATTTGAGATGAGCGAGCCCATGAATCCTTTGATGCTTTGAAGAAATCCTTGATATCGACGCCTCTCATGAAGTCTATTGACTATAGTAGAGATTACTTGCTTTATGTCGCTGCGTCCAAAGAGATGATTGGTATGGTATTGGTTCAAGAGGATGATGAGCTTTGTGAGCACATCATTTACTATCTTAGTCAAAACTTAGTCGGTCCTGAACTCAAATATTCTCACGTTGAAAATCTATCTTTGGCTACTGTTCACGTAGTCCAATGGTTACATAATTATATATTTCTTTGCAAAACTACTGTGGTTGGCGATGCCAATCCATTTCAATACATCCTTACTAGGCGTATCATAGGGGGAAAGTACAATAAATGGATTTCCATTTTACAAGATTTCGATCTCGATTTCGCTTCTGTGAAATACAAGAAATCACTAGTCTTTGCAGAGTTAATATCTGAATTCCCTCGATTAGATGAGGTTGTTATTCATGTTGATTCATTTAAGGATGAACACATTTTCCCTGTCTCGTCGTTTGACCCTTGGTATGGAGACATTGTTCTCTATCTTCAAACTTTGAAGTTCACTCAGCATCTCTCACGAGATGACCGATGACGTATACGATACCAAACTAAGAACTACCTTATCATCGATGACACTTTCCGTCGTTGAGGAGTAAACAATATCTTGCGTCGTTGTTTAACTCATGAAGAAGATGAGTCTATTCTAAATGATTTCCATAGTGGAGCTTGTGGTGGTCATCTATCCGGGCTTGCGACAACCCAAAAAATTTTGTGAGCCGGTTATTTTTGGCCGTCTATATTTAAATATTGTGTTGAAGTGGTTAAGAAGAGTCACCCCTGCTAGGTGTTCACTCGAAAAATGCCCTTGCATCCATCCCCTCTCCATCCAGTCATTACTATCGGTCCCTTCACCAAGTGGGGGGTGGAATTTGTGGACTTCAACACAACTTTGGCTGGGGGGAATCAACAGATTATCGTGGTTGTAGACTAATTTACTAAGTAGGCCGAAGCCATGCCTACAATTAAGTCCGACGGGAATACTATCGCCTTCTTCGTATTCAATCAAATTATAACCAGGTTTGGAATCCTAATTGATATTGTCACTGATCCTGGCAGTCACTTTCAGAATAAAATGATGGAAGAACTAGCATTTAAACTGGGGTTTAAGCATGGCCATTCTTCCCCTTACTACCCCTAGGAAAATGGACAGGTAGAGGCCGTGAACAATTATCTCAAGACAATTTTGTAGAAAACTGTCAGCGATAGCAAATATGACTGGCATATCATGCTATATATTGCACTTTGGGCATACCGAACCTCGATCAATACTGCCACTGGTTTTTCTCCTTTCCAGTTAGTACACGGTGTGGAGTCAATCTTACCTATTAAATGCAAAATCCCTTCTCTTAGATTAGCAGTTGCGCTCCTACCTGACACTTCCGATATCGAACGACGCCTCGTGCACCTAGAGAGTCTTGACGAGTAGCTTCGAGACGCCTCTACGACTATTGAAGTGAATAAAAGACGTGTCAAGGTCCAATATGATAAGTTTGTATGTCCTCGGTTGTATGCTAAGGGTGACTTAGTCCTTTAATATGATCAAGCCAAATAACCACTGGGGGCAGGAAAGTTCAAACCCATGTGGCACGGTCCCTATATCGTGAGACGTGTCTTTGAAAAAAGGAGCCTATGAATTAGAAGATTATGAAGGGAACATGTTGGCTGAGCCCAAGAATGGGCTCTACTTGAAAATATATTACGATTGAGCCCCAAGAGTGGGCATAATTCTTTGTATACTTATGTAATTTAGTGTATATATATTTTCCCTTTATTTTTTATTTTCAACTTGCTTATCAAGTTTTCCCTTGGTTGGCAGATGTCAACGAAGTCTTTGGTCTACTTAAGATTCATAGATGGAGCCAGTCATCATACATGAAACTTGGCGTCCACCGCTTGGATTGTTTACTCACCCGAGGGTCTACTGGTGTCTTCAGGTGGCGTATGCCTAGGACCATCCACAAATAATGTGGCCAAATATAGCACTGTTATAGAAATTTTGCACGATGCCTTTTTGTATGGTATTCACTCTTTGGAGGTTCATCTGGATTCCCAGTTAGTAGTATGTCAGTTGAACGACAATTACCGTGTGCGTGACCGTATGTTACTCCGAAGATTTCTACGGGTACAACTTTTAGAATGAAAGTTTGATTTTATTACTTATCATCACATACCTAGGGGTTCTAATTATGTATCCGATGCATATGCTAATTTTATTTTAGATTGGCATTTGTCACATAAATAAAGCAGATAAAACATTCTCATCAATGTACACATTGTAACATAAGTAAAGCCAAAGAACCATGTTTTTATATATATTTAAAAAAAATATGATGTTTATAGTACAAAATTGGGGCTAACAGCCTCAATACACATATACAACCAATCATACAAAAGTCATGACATCTATGCCTGTGGCATCGGGTGAGTGTCATGATAGAAAACTACAACATTTATGAGACACCAAAAGAGTCGCACCCAAGATCTGGGAACGCCTACCACTTGCCGCTGCATAGCCTTTGGAAGATCCTCCACCTGAACCATCAGAGTCCTTTGTGTCAAGCGAGACAGGTTGCCCTGCACATTTTGAAGGACTCTCTTTGCATCTCCTCCCACTGCCTCATCTCCCCGGTGCCTTCGATGATGTCATGGAAGCTCGTACGACTGTTTTGGTCCTATGTCTGTGTCATATACATGTCTAATTAATACTTAAATGTCATCCAAAAATATTTTTGTTTTCCTATACAAAAATAGAAAAAAATGAAATATCTAAAAAATTTGACATACCTATGTCCCCATAGGTGGTCCCTGGTGGTAATGGCATGTCAGGGTCCCCTATGAAGTCGATCCCTGCATAAGGTTAGTCATCCATAGCTATGACCCACCATATCCACCAGTAGAAGGAGTCATCGTTGTAGGGTGTAGGCACCCTACCCCCCCTCTGCTGTCTCATCACCTCGGTCCACTGTGCCATGGATGGATCACGAGGTTCATGCGGAATAATCTCAACTCTAGGTTTCAAACCTGGAGCCCGCTCAAAGAAACGATACACAATATAGAAGTGAACTTGAAGTTCCTCTTACTACCCTGTTTGCATTCTGTCAGCTGGCTCTTCATGTTATCCAGTAGTGAGGTGCACCAGTCATACACCGTGGGTCTCAAGCACTCTACCGAGTAGAACATAAGCAACCTCAATGCCTAGTGCAAAGAGGCCGATCCATGTCAAAATAAGGACAAAAATCTTGAGTCTTAGATTGTTTATCGCTCGGATGGGGAGTTGACTCCCTACCTTCTCGCTCCCTGCAATGCAATGAGCGTCTATTTATTCCTCTATTTTCATATTGCTCCAAGCTCCCCGGGCTTTGAGGTTTACCACCTCACCCCGACGTGACAACCCCGTCAAGAAATAAATGTCCTCGACTTCAATCCTTAATGGTTGCCCATCAAGGTTGAAGCTCTCACTATCTGGATCCCAGTAATCCATGAGAAACTGTAGCAATCTCACTAGGGCCCTCATCCCTTTGAGAGCCCAAAACTTATACAACCCACATATTTTCAAGGCCATTTGGGCCCCTGGATATCTTTCCATAACAACATCTACCTCCTCATATTCCCTTTCCATCCACTCTAGCACCATCCTACAAGATAAAAATCCTTTTCAGAGTTAGCAATCACTAAAAAAAAATGTTTACAGACATATACATGGGCTGCATCGTTCACAGTCACGTATAGGGATGAGTATACGCAGGCTGTCTTTTAGACAACCACGTATAATAATGCGTATACACGACTTGATGAACGGTAGCCTGTGTGCACCTAAACTTCTAATTTGCACCCTAAATAACTTAAAAAATGGAACCTAAATACAATATCTAATCCACTGAAAAGAAAGAGGAGGGGAAGAGGAATTACTTGGTCCAGATGGTCATCGATTCTGTCACTCGTAGCTACTAAAGTCACCAGTTGAACTTCGAAGGTAATTTGGTCCAAAATCCTCTATTTGGGTAAAAAATACAAATGGTATAGTAAATTTGGTTTTTTTTACTATTTATAGCAAATTTTTACCCACTTTGCATAGTTTCGGAGAATATTTCAGCCTAATGGACTAATATGACAGTGGATTGAGTTGGTTTTTGTAGTTTTATCTAGGGATTCTTGCGATTTTCAACATTATGTCAATCATTTGTAACTTTAGACATGTATTTTCACTACCAAACATATAGGATAGGTACCCATTCCATCATGCACACTTGCATCGTCCTATGACTGTCACTCATATGCCTTAGGTACAAACCCATTTTATAACGACACAAAACTTTCTATCTGCTACTAGAAGTGTCATTATCGAATGGTAGAGACTTACCAAACACGGGTACCCTAGTTGGATCCTCTGCTTTATTTGGTGCCCATGCAGAGATTTTTTTCGTAGGATCGAGAGTCCCTTATAGCTAATACATGACTTTATGCACTGGGTACCCATTACTCCACTTCTGGGTTTTATAATGTATTTCGGTCGTCCCAGATACTCCTTTGACCTAACACATTAGGGGGCATATGTTATATCAAGATTTTCCTCACCCTATACAAACTTGCACATAGGACCTTTTTCCATTTCCCTATGCAGACTTGAAGTCCCTTTTTGAAAATCCCATATCTAAAAACATGATTTTTCCACATATACATGCCCTGCCTATATTACAACATGCCTATACGTAGGTTGCACTACTACAACCTTCGTACATCAGGATTTGTGCCAAAAATTAAAAAATGGTGTTGGTTTTCCATGTCACGTCATGAGATCTATGATCCTTGGCCTTCCATATATTGGAAACATTTTGAATCAATCCTTCAGTTCCACTTGAAGGCTACAAATGGGCCAAATCCGAGCTATGGAAAAAAAGGAGAAGAATTCAACTTTGAGAGAAAAGTTACTCTGGAGAAATTATTCATTTCACATTAAGTCTGCATCCCTTTGTCCTTTAAGTCTGAACACATTGTTCAGCCCCCAAGCTCTTCCCTTATTGATTGAGAACCTCATTGTCTCTCTTATATGAGCTTGCCTTTGGTGGAGGATTGAAGTGGTGGAGGCCCAGTTGGAATGAACTTAGTTTCTCGGTTCCAAACTGTGCCGACATGAAAGTTTGTAACTCATTCACTTCTGCTGATTACATCTTAATAGAAATAATCTTTTCTCGTTCAATTAATATCTTGCGAATATTGGAATTGTTATTCCATGGCCATATTTGTTATGAATATTGATGGATTATGCTATCGAATGTGCTAACATTATATATTATCACCATGTGCTTGCATTTCTTGGTTGTTGAGGACTAGTTGCAGGTATATTTCTTTGGTTCAAGTGCTCAACGATGGACTTCATCGAACGTTTGGATGAGGTAGGCCTTTTATCTTGTCTTGATAGCATATTTATTTATATAACATACTTGAGATTAGAGTTGATTTCTGCAGTCATTTCCGTCTGTTGTGGTTTACCCCTAGCCATAGAGAGATTTTCCTAGTAATAGGTTAAGGATCATGGATCTCATGAAGTGACATGGAAACCCAACACAATTTTTAGTTTTGAGCACCAAACCCAATGTACGTGGGTTGCAGTGGTGAAACCTACATATATGCATGTTGTCTAACTAGTAGGGCATGTATATGTGGACAAATATGATTTTTTGGCTCTGGGAAATACAAAAGGGGACTTCAAGTCTGCATAGGGAAATATAAATTCCATCCAAACAAGTTGCATGGGGTGAGGCAAAATTTTCTATAATAGTTAGATGTCCAACATCACCAACAAACTCCTTTACCAAGCATGTACTAGGATCATCAACATACCATCATAAGGTATGTGTCTCAACCATGTACCAAACCATCAACCTGTACCATACCAAAAATCAATCGTATACCACAACCTGTACCACAACAAGTGCATCAACCATGCACCAACACCTGTACCAAACCATGCATTAACCATACACCATACCATACATCAACCTATACCATCAACATGTACTATATACCATATACCATGTACCATACCAAATGCATACCATGTGCTAGCCATGCACCTCAACCATCAACCATGTAAATCAACCATGTACATCAACACCATACCATCAACCATGTACATCAACACCATACCATGTATCAATCCTGTACCATACCATGTATCAATCCTGTATCATACCATGTGCCAACCATGCAGATCAACCATGTACATCAACCATAACAAGTGTCTCAACCATATACCATATCACTCTCAATCATGGCATGTACCATCAGATAAGTCTCAAGTATACACCATAACATGTGACCAAAGCATACACCAAGATAGCCAATAATGCTTCTAATGAATGTATCATAACATCACCCAGATGTACCATATCACATACTATCATCACCATGCATGTACCATAACCATAACCCTTAAAACTTAACTCTGATCCTGTAGGTGAATTGATGTACTATAAATTGACCTGTAACTCTTCCACAATACTCACCAACCTGGTACCAACATCCATTCACAACCCCTTATGACTTGCAACTCACAGATACCTCATAAACTAGGGTTACTCATGTTGTCTGCAACTCCAATACTTTACCTTTGACCTTCCTTCGCAACCTCATAAAAATGTCCTCACAAACTAGCTAAAATATCACAATACTAGACCATAACATTCACAAGATAGATATTCAATTGTAAGTGTGTGAGTGTACTTGTGAATAACTCCTTGAGGGGTATTTATACTTTTTCTAGGTAACCTCTTCCCTTATTTTAGGGATTTCTTGTTGCAACCACTTTACCCTTTGACTAAGACTTGTAACCAACTAGGGGCTTCTTGACCACTCTTCAGGGCTTCCAACTTTACAAGGCCATATCTCCCCAACCATGAGGAACCACGTGGTGTTCCAAATCTCACCAGAAATGATATGATATGTACTATATTTTATCACTTGGTAATTGCTTTGGGTTGTTTTAAATGAAACCCAAGGTAACCTCAAACCAACTTTAGGTTGGACTCTGACCCTTCCAACCAGAGAGGTCTCTCTTAATGATTTTCTAATTGATGATAAACTCTAACAAGGTCTAGGTCAAATATGTGGATTTTCTTTCAAAATGTGGTTGATGGAGCAGAGGGGAAAACCATTGTGAATGGATTCCAAATAATGCAAATGATAAATATTCGTTACTTGTGATGAATGTTCCAAGAAACAAAGGCAAGGTAAATGGTGTTTATCAGTGAATTTTATAGTTGCAGCATGCAAGTAGAAAAAAGATTAACAATTGATTGCACAAAGAGAACCTAACCATGGGTGAATTCTTTATGAAAATTTAGAGGAATGAAATGGAATGACAAGTTGCTATGAACAAAACATCTAACTAAGGATGAATTCTGAACACACAAATTTGCAAGGTGAAAGAGTATTTAACTATATACGAGATGGAGCATCTAACAAGGATGAATTCCAAACATGTTTCAGTTTAAATACTAGAAGAATTATACATAAATGAAAGCAAAGATAAGATATCACATACACATAACAAATAAAACATACTTCAAAACACCATCGATAGGAATATCTTCTATGAAATCACTCTTTACTTCTGCACTAATATCTATTAAGCTCAAAAAACAATTTACAATGCACACAATAACTTCTCCTCACACACTCTGTTGGAGTTACTTCACACACACCTACGATTTCTTTTTCCTAAGGTTTTTATTTGTTTATTAGTCATAATTAGTCATTATCCAGTCTCCTATATTTTAGGAGAGAATATTACACTTGGAGAATATTCTCTTTCAGTTCACACTTCAGTTTGACTAGTTGAGTTGAGTTTAGATGTTGCATTGGGATCATCACCATGCTAATTCGACCTTGCCTTGGTATCATCACCANAGTGGCACATTAGCCTTGATTCCTTGAGTTAACTCCTCACTACTTTCTGTTCAGTCAGTTAACTGAAGACTAGTTGACTAGTTAACTCAACTAGGTGGCAGTTCACTCCCGTAACTGCCCGAGAGACTAGAATAGGTGGTAGTTCACTCGCTTAACCGCTAGTGTGTGTCCATATCACTCCATACCACCACTATGGTGACTTGATTCACCTCAAGTCGAACTCATTGAGTTATACATAGTATATCATGTGTAAATTATTCATTATTCATAATGGTTAATGATAATTCTTTCCATTCTTTCTCTTCTTCTTCTTCTTTTTCCTATTCTCTATGCAAATGAGTGTATAATTGTTTATCTAGATCTATTCTATGTAGGTCAACACATTTACATGGTATCAGAGCCGACAGATTGCTAAGCAAAAGCTACACCAAATTTTTTTGCAGGTACAAAAGATTGAAGACAGTGAAAATATGGAATTCCAAAAAGAATTCATTCTTACACCTTACAACTATTTTGCATGGAAGGAAAAAATAGCCATACATCTCTGATTTAGAGGGTTGTATAGGTTAACCATGAATACAGATACATAACCGACATCAGCCATAGAAAAATCCAAGTACTTAAATCTCATGGATGAGGCACTCGGAACAATTTGCAGTTTGATTTCTCCTGATCTCCTTTTTCATATATCTTCCTGTAAGACTCCCAATGAAGCCTAGACCATCTTGGAAGGGATATTTGGCAAAAAATATGAGATGAGGGGACACATGCTGGAGGTGGATTTGCTCACATTGGATCCAAAAAGCTTCGAGAATATCCAAGATTTCTTTACAAAATTCAAGGATTTACTGTCACAACTCAAATCTTGTGGGGTTGATAAATCGAAGGAGGAGAAAAAAATGGTTCTCACCATTCTCTCCAAGATTGGACTTGAATTCTCTGTATTCGTATCCACATTCCATAATGTCAGATTCACCTCTGGAGCCACCTGGAAGATGAATTCTCTTAAGGACCTTATCGAATCCATGATTCGAGAGCAAACCAAGATCATCAACATGGGTGCAATCAAAGGCCCAAGGGAGGATGCACTCACTGTGCATGATGGAAGCCAAAAATATCAGAAATATAAATATAAAGATAAGAAAAAATCTCATGCACATACGAAGAAGGAAGGGTACACAAAACCCTTCACCGATGCCTCCAGATTGAAAGGAGAAAAGGGAAGAAAAGGAGAGAAATGCATGTACTGTCACAAAGAATTCCATTCGGAATTTGCATGCATGAAAAATCAAATAGATATGATGTCTCAGATACTTCAACAAAACAAGCTTGGAGATCGCATCCCCGAGGGTGTAAATAAGAAGAATCCAGAAGATTCAAATTCCAAGAAAGGCAATTCTAGCCATACGTTGATTGCCATCAACTCCTCTCCCGATGCTTGGATCGTAGATTCAGGAGCATCACATCACATGGATGCCTCAAAATCAGTCTATTGTTCTTTGGATGCATCCAAATGTGCTCCTATTCTGATTGGGGACAACTCTTCTGTCGAAGTCATGGGCAAAGGAAGGATTGAACTCACCAATGGAAGCTTTGAGAACATGTTGCATGTTACCAAGATTTCTGTCAACCTTCTCTCCATGTATCGGATGACAAATTCCGACACTGGAAAGAAATTCATATTCACACCAAATTCCATGGACATATACGACATGCAAACCAACTCCAGGGTTGTTACCAATGAGGTAAATCATCAGTCTAGATTGTATACATTTTCTGAATTCATTGAACCTGATTCTGCTTTACTGCTTACTCATGCTAATGAAAGTAGTAGGATATGGCACGAAAGGTTTGGACATTTGAATTTTATATACATGCAACAACTTAGCGATAACATATTACTTGATGGTCTACCAGACATCCATTTCTCCAAGGGAGTATGTGAGGGATGTGTTCTCGGAAAACACCCTCAAGAGAAATTCGTTAAAGGAAAGTCTTAGCAGGCTTCCACACCTTTATATCTGATCCAAAGTGACCTCATGGGTCCTTTTCTACATCCATCGATTAGAAAAGTGAGGTTTGTTCTCATTTTTGTTGATAATTTCTCATGTTTTACTTGGATCTACTTTCTCAGGCAAAAATCCGAGGTCTTTCAACACCTCAAAGATTTCAAAGCTTTGGTTGAGACACAGTCCGGAAAGAAGATCAAATTCCTCTGAACTGATAACGAGGGAGAGTATGTGAATCATGAGATTCATAATATTTTCCATGAGGTAGGGATTCATTTGCATCACACAGTCCCCTACACTCCGCAGCAAAACAGAGTTGCCGAGCGGAAAAACAGATCTCTAAAGGACATGGCATCTTGCATGCAAAGTCACTACCACAAAGACTATGGGCCGAAGCACTTAGCTATGCAACATACATCCAAAATAGATCTCCTCATAGACATGTCAAGGATAAGACCCCCTACGAGGCTTGGAGCGACCTCAAACCAGAAGTGGCCCACTTTCGCATTTTTGGTTCACGTGCATGGGCCCAGATTCCCTCTAAAAAGAGGAAGGCACTTAATCCACAGAGCACTGAGTGCATTTTTGTTGGATACCCCGATGGTGTGAAGGGATATTGGCTTATTGATCTTTCCTCGGACTGACTCATCATTGAGCGTAGTGTCCAATTCAAGGAAAGTGTCTCACATGTACCTCAACAGTCGCATGCAGACACCTTCACTCTTCCACTTGTCCAAGATGATGAGCATGCACATGCTGACTATTCTTTAGATGAGAGTTTTGATTTAGGGGACTCAGATGATTCAGATTCAGAGTCAGTACAGTCAGATGCAGAGTCAGAGCATCTAGATGCAGTCGCAGAGCCAGAGCAGAGGCCCAAGTGGGCACATACTACTCTTCAGGATGCAGGGGATCTTGTTGGTGATCCAGCCGATACCAGGAGGACTTGATATGATTTCGAGGAGCCTCCTATTGCAATCACTACCACTAAACCATTGCCTTCCAGGCATATTTTCTTGGTTCAGTATTCATATCCACAGTCTTATGGCGAGGCTACTGGAAATCCCTTTTGGGAATACACCATGCAGGAGGAGTACAACTCCCTCCTTGAGAACTAGACTTGGGATCTGGTTCCCCTTCCTTCTGGGAGGAAAATTGTCAGATGCAGATGGGTCTACAGGACCAAGAGCGCAATGGATGGACAAATCAACAGATACAAATCCAGGCTTGTCGCCAAAGGATTTCAGCTGGTTCATGGTATTGACTATGATGAGACCTTCGCTCCATTAGCGAAGATGGATTCCATACGATTGACACTTGCCATTGTGGTATCCAAGGGATGGGAATTCCATTAGATGGACATGAAGAATGCATTTCTTCATGGTGATCTCTCTGAGGAGATCTACATGGAGCAGCCCCAGGGATTTATGCAGGACTCATCTTTGGTCTGTCGACTGAAGAAGTCACTTTATGGCCTCAAGAAGTCTTCGAGGGCATGGTATGCCAAGATGGACTCCTACCTGTTGTCACAGAACTTTGTATGTTGTAAATCAGACCTGAATGTATACATGCTCAGGACAATTGATTCACTTCTACTTTTAGTTTTGTATGTCGATGATTTGCTGATCACCGGTTGCTTGATTTCAGTGATAACTGTAGTCAAGAGGATTCTTCATGATAGGTTTTTGATGACGGACATGGGTCCGGTACACTTCATCCTTGGACTTGAGATCAGCTAGGATGCATCATGCATCAAACTGTCTCAAGCCAAGTATGCACGAGATCTCCTTGAGAGATTTCACATGACATACTACAAGTCTGCTCCAACTCCTTTCCTATCAGGAGTCAAACTTGAGGATGGTAGGGAGACTCCACTGGTTGACTACACACTATACATACAACCAGTGGGGAGCTTTTTGTATCTCACACATTCCTGACCATACCTCTCATTGGCAGTTGGCACAATTTCCAGGTTCATGCAGGAGCCGCATGAGATACATTGAAAAGCTGCAAAGCGTATCCTTTGATACATATAGGGCACCATCACCTTTGGGATTCATTATGCAGCATAATCTACATTAGATCTCATTGCGTTTACTGAATTCGACTGGGCTGGTGATAGCATTGATCGCAAGTCCACATCTGGTTACTCACACAGTCTTGGTTCTGGGCCTATCTGTTGGTCGAGCAAGAAGCAAGCTGCCATTGCTCTATCTTAAGCTGAGGTAGAGTACAGAGGGGTAGTTAACATAACCATTCAGGCTATGTGGCTACAACATTTTCTACATTCAGAACTTGGTACACGAGGGGATCATCGACTTACAATTCTGTCCTTCAACAGAACATACGACAAACATTTTCACCAAGACCTTCACTAAGCAGAAATTCCATTCTCTGCGAAGTCGTCTTGGAGTGAAGGACACAGTTGCCTAGCAACTGTAGTTCTTCTTTTTTACATACATTGTACCTTGAGGGGGGGTTTTTCCCATGAGGTTTTCCCTCTTTCCTCACTTTATTTTCAGTGTATCTTTTGTACTTGGGTACCTAACATGGCCTCGTTGCCGGGACCCAATCTTGATTTTCACCATAGTGATGTTCAGGGGGGGTGTTGGAGTTACTTCACACACACCTAAGATTTCTTTTTCCTAAGGTTTTTATTTGTTTATTAGTCATTATCCAGTCTCCTATATTTTAGGAGAGAATATTCCACCTGGAGAATATTCTCTTTCAGTTCACACTTCAGTTTAACTAGTTCAATTGAGTTTAGATGTTGCATTGGGATCATCACCATGCAACATTGGGATCATCACCATGCTAATTCGACCTTGCCTTGGTATCATCACCAAAGTGGCACATTAGCCTTGATTCCTTG
>JZKD02S2033355.1:14698-55706 GCA_000966675.3 Picea glauca | reverse complement strand
GGAGTGGTGGTGGAGGCTGCTCAACAATGGGTGTGGATAGGAATGTTTCAGGCTCTAGTTCATCCTAGATATCAATGATAGGGGTGGATTTGGTTGTGGTGCGAGTGTGAGGAGAGATAGATGAAAGGGGTTGTGGGTTTAGGGGTTTGTGTGGCGAGACCCCAGTTCTCTGCTTCTTTTGTAACGGTTTGGTCCCAAACACAACGCCTAGGATATGGTTAACCTGCACTCCTGATAGCACGATGTTGTTTGGCAGCTTATGGTGGGTCCCTCTTTCCTTCCACACCAACAACTATGCCTCCTCCTCCTCCTCCTCGGATTCGGTCTGTACTAGCGCATCTAGCTTCTTCTGTTTAGGGCCTGAGCTTGGTCCCTTTCTTGCTTCCTTGTATTTCTTCTTAAGCAGCTCAGTTGGAAAAATATAATGCATGCCTATTTTTCATGGGTCGCATTTAACTCCTGGACATGACATGAACTCCTTATCGAAAGCCTCTTCATATAGGAAAAAAGGTAGCATCTGTGTGTGAAAACATTTCCAGCTAGCATGCTTGGCCAGACAAATGTACTGTGTCAGTTTATGGTTAATGCAATATTCCTCATGTTATTATTGAAGATCTTATGTGGGATGCATGGCCTCTATTTTGCATCGATCATAGCATTATACCATTTGGAAAATGATGCGTTGTTGAGAGTTGTGTTTTATGAGTCTGGTCTAGACTGCCATGGCTCAAACATCTTCGCCAGATGCCCTTTGTCTAGTATTTCAAGTTGTAGGCCCACCGGTGACTGCCACTTGAGCATTGCGAGTGCCACAAGTAGGTATCCATAGGTAAAGGTGCCTCCTTTATCTTGTGCCTCCTCACAAGATACAAGTAGTTCCTCTAGTAGAAAACTACACCAGTTGAATATTTCTCCCTGATTGCAAAAGTCGGCAATAGATAGCGCATCCAGGGTGCATTTTTCCTTATAGTAGGACCTCATAATCTTGTTGGCTATGATGTAGCAGCCAGTTCGGACTGGTTTAGGTAATATTGTCTTGATGACTTCTATGCGTTCACCTTGCTTGGTGTTAAACTTCTCATACAGGCTAAGTTCTCCTTTCTTCTTCCCATGTTTACCAGGTCCCTGAAATCCTTTTGACACATCCTCACCTTCGAAGGATAGTCTAGTACGTTGTTGGATGTCCTGTGCATGGATTGGATAGCGCTTATCAAACCATAGGCTTCGGTCATGCACTCTCCTTATCAAAAATTTTGTGCAGCGTGCAATGTCGTCTATGGTGCCAAAGATTGATAAGTCTTTGAGGTTCATGATGGTGGAGTTAAACAAATTAATGAACTCCTTTTTTGGCATAAAATGTATATCTCCAATTCCATCTGGGGATAAATCCAAAAATACATCTGGGTGCATCTGTGGGAACAAAGCTGAATCTGTGAGGTCAAGGTCGAGAAACTTGATGTGCTCTATCTTCCCTTTGAGGTCTCCTATGGTCTCGTTCCGAGGATCGCAGATCTCGTCTGGTACTACTTCTTTCGTCATGGTACTTCGGCTTATTTTATCTCTTGACATTCGCATGTCTAGGCTATGTATTTGGATTTTGCAAAGGCCTTTACTAGTTCACAGTGCCGTGTGTGGAAATAACTATGCTCAGTTATAGAAACAATACATTCTTGGCTAAGTTATGAGAGTATTTTGTCTGGCTTTAATGGGTAAGTTTTAACAATAACTGCTCCTCATGATGACTGGATGGACACGAAAAGGTGTGAGTTTTCCGACAGGGTGGTTTAATCAAGGTAAATCTGATTGGGTGATCTAAGTATTTACTTGTTTGAGTGGAATAGGAACGTGGCCGAATTGAGACCTTTCTACTTGACAGGTGGGTGTCTCGGTGCGAAGTTTGATGGCATCTTGGTATAATGTGGCTTTATGTCTTAACGAGTGAAAGTCGGGGTGTTGGACTGGTAATAATGGTTGTGACTAGACTGGGTGTATGTGGCTTTTAACTTTGATTAGATTTGGATTTAGGGCGCCTCCGACCACAAGGGTTGTCCCTGTCATCCTTAGTGTCGGATATTACTAGACTTTTTCATGCTTCAGGTTCTATACTGCTGAGTCCTTAATTTTGTATCAATAAACACTTTAAAAAAAAAATAAACTATGTATTGTGGTGCAATACTGTGTGCATAGACATTATTAACTGAATTTAAAAAATTCCAGAAAGAAAACAAAACTCAAATCTAACTATTGTACAAGCTCTGTTGGATTGGAGAGACTCCCATTCTTCTTAGTTTCGAGATAGGTAGGGCTTCAGGCAAGCATAATTCACCCATCCCAGTCATAGCATACCATCCAGTTGCGCAAGTCGGACTACTGCTAATGGTCGGATTTCTGCTACTATGAAGGGTCCCAACCAATGCATGCGCAGCTTGCCAGGATGCATCTAGTATCGACTATCATAGAGTAGAACCTTGTATCCTTGTGCAAATACCTTGGTCTTTATGTGTCAGTCATGCCAAGATTTTTTCCTTTCCTTTTCAATTGACTGATGGAAATTGGCTAGAAATCTGGTTTCGTCAAGTTCTTGTAACTCCGCAAGTCTCTGTGCCACTGATTCTTTGTCTATCATACATGTGTCTTGTGCAATGTACAGACTTGGTGTGATGAACTCTACGAGAACCACTGCCTCTTTTCTGTAAACCAAATGGAACAGTGTATATCTATGGAGTTTCTTTGTAGTTTTTCTTTATGCCCATAATACCCTTGGAACTCTCTCATCCTAGTCCTCTTGGTTTGCGCAATAGACCTTTGTTAGTCCCTTTTCCAGGATTTTTTTGAAGGCTTCAACTGTTCTGTTGGCCTGTGGGTGATATGGAATTCTCTTGTGATACTGAATCAAAAATTTAGTAGTAAGTGTTGTTATAGTGATGCTAATGAAGTGAGCTCCCTCATCACTGGTTAGGCTCCTTGGGCATCCGAAGAAGGTGATGATATTCTCAAAAATGAACCTAGTAGCCATATCCGTCGAACAATCCTATACTGATGTTGCTTCGGCCCAACGAGTAAGGTCATCGGTTGTAGTAATGATGTACCTTGCCTTTGAATGTTTGGATGTGGGGTTGATGGGCCCAATGAAGTCAACAACCCATTTCTCAAATGCCTGTAGAGCTCTAACCGGTTGAAGTTTTAATTCATCTCAGTGTGATGATTTTCCCACCCGTTGACAAACATCGCATGATCTAGTGTATGCTTTTGCATCCTTGAAAAGTGTTTACCACCAAAGTCCTGCCTGTAGAGCTTTTTGTTTCATTTCCTTTCCTCCTATGTGTCCTCTTGCTATTCCATTATGACATTCCCAGAGTATATCCTACCTTTCATGATCTAGGACACAACGCCTGAGGATACTGTTTAGTCCTAGTTTATATAGTTGTCCGGTGATCAGCTCCTAATCAGCTACTCTAATGACCATATGGCATTTTTGAGTTGCAGAATATGTTTCAGGGAAGGCCCCTATGCTGAGAAAGGTTTCTATGTCCTCCAGGTATTCTAGGATTTCCTCAATTCTAAAAAAATGTGCATCTGGGAGTTGATCATCAACTACTCCTGATTCTAGTCTGGATAGATGGTCGAGTCTGGCATTGCATCGTCCTGGATTGAAGATGAATTCAAAAGAAAATTCCTGAAATAACAACAACCATTTGCAAATTATTCCTTCCAACAAAGGTTTGTTAACTAGGTATTTTAGTGCTAAATGATTAGTAAATAATTTGAAATGAGATCCTAACAGATAATGCCTAAATTTTTGTAAAGCATATATCATTGCTAAGACTTCCCATTCGGTTGTTGTATAGTTGCGCTTTGCTTGCGAAAGCTTCCGACTTGCAAAATATATGGGGTGATCCATAGCTCCATCTCATGGTTGCCTTAAAATAGCTCTTAAGGCAATTCCTGAAGTATCCATATGGACATGAAATTAATATCATAATCGGTGCTATGATGAGTTTTTACTTAAGTGTTTCGAATTATTTTCACACTTGGGAGTCCATCAGAATGTTTCAACCTTTTTCAGGAGGTTTTCTAGAGGTGCAGTATTGTTGGCATATCTTTGGATGAATCAGTGATAGTACCCTGTGTGTCCAAGTGTGGAGCGTAGTTGTTTAGCACTTGTGTGTGGAAGAATATTCACAATGACCGCTACTTTAACTGGGTCTAATAATACTCCTTCTTGACAAACTATGTGGCCCAACAAATTTCTGTGTGGCACACAGAAAATACACTTCCTGAGGTTTTGTGAGATTTGTAACTCTCTGCATCTGTCGAGAATTAGCCTCAGTAGTGCTACATGTTCTTTGAGCAGGCTATATATTTTCCAATCATCCATATAGACTTCTATGAACTTGTGAATGAACTCTCTAAAGGTTTCTATCACGATCCTGGAGAAAACTGCAGGGGCATTCTTTATACCAAATGGCATGACATTGTATGCAAACGATCCCCATTCAGTGATGAAGGTGGTTTTTCTCTTGTCCTGTTCAACAATCCTAATTTGATGGTATCCTGAGAATCTATCTATAAATGAGTATGCTTCCTTTCCCGCAACCTGTTCTAGGAATTCATCAGTAAAGGGTGTTGGGAAAGGATTGTGCCCACAGGCAAAGTTGAGGCTCCTGTAGTCTACACATACTCTAATGTCTTCGATGTCTTTCTTGTTTTGAATGACTATCGGGCTGACCCATTCTGAATCTTCTACTAAAAAAATAAGACCCTCTTCTAACATCTTATAAAACTCCTTTTTAACTTTTTATTTTATTCTTAGGTTAAGATGGTATGGCCTATGTCTGATAGGCTTGGATCCTGGTCTTAGCTCAATCTTCATTTCACCCAAAACTCCTTTGATTCCTTTTAATTCTGAAAAATTCTTCGAGAACAAGTCTTTGTATTCTCACAGTAAGGCTTGTATTTCTTGGCTAGTTTGCTCATCCCATTAAACACCTACCAAGGCTATCTTGGGTTGCTCTTCGGTCCCTATGTTTAGTCTCTGCAGTTTTAACGGGCAATTGTAGGAACTATCGATCTGGCTAGGTATGGTGTTTTGGATTTCCCTGTTTCTCTTAGTCTATTTGATGGCTGGGTTTCTCAGTTCTTCTAAGTGATCTAGGATTTCCGAGGCTTTGCTAATCTGATAACATTATATAGGCTTTCCGGTCACAGGTAAGTGGAGTTTGGTTTGAAATTCTTGGGTATGCCTTGGACATACTACAAAGTCTAATCTCTTGTCATTATTGGTTGTGGAAAGAATTTCTTTAATATTTTGCAGGATTGGTTCAAGCTCAAGGTACTTACTTGTAAACAAGAATTCTTTGCAAAATTGAGCTACTAGTGTTCGCCAATCACTAGTCTATCTTCTGGTTTCCTCATGTATAAACCAAGCTTTCGGAATTGGGCCTAGGGAATGGGGAAATACCTTAACCGAGAAGAGAGAGAGTATATCTGCAACCTGCCATTATGTCACACAATGTTCGATGTGTATTCTCGGGTCTGATTCTCTGATGAACAGTTGTGCGGCATGGGGTTTCATTTGTATCTCTGTTTCTAGTTGTTCCTTAATCTAGAACCTGTATTTGAGAGCTTGCTTCACCTAGTCCAAAGTTTTAAGTGTATTTTTGTGCGTAGCCCACCATCTGGCGGGGTTGTTCTAGAAGCAAATATCTAGTACCAAGATTCGTTGATCCTCTCTCACGTTCTCTTCCATGCTCTATAAGAAATTTCCTAGGTCTAAGGTGTCATGATATACTAGGTATTCTATGATTTCAGTCTTGACCCATCTGGTCAGGTTGACAGTTGCACATCTTCTTGAGAATCGTTCATGCGAACTTTGTTGCCAACTATTGAAAGTCAGTTATGATTCCTCGTCTATTGATTGTATGCTTCTCTAGATTACTAATCCATATGCAGTAGGGTTTATGTAATCGTTTCTTGTCCTGGTTGTTATGGTGTACAACTGGTCTAGGTCTTCTCCTTCAATATTCTTGTATGTTGGTTCTGCATACCTGGGTTCTACATATGGATCCAAAGGTTGAACTACCTTGATTCTTGTAGCCTCAAAAGTGATGGCGTCTTTCTTTAAGTCAATTACTGCATAGTTTTCGTAGGCCCAATCGATGCCAAGTAGTGTAGGATAGGGGTCCTTGTCTCCCATGATCTCAATGACTTCAAAGTTAGCCACTGTTTTTACTCCTGCTACATCGATTTCCACTTTCTCCAGTCTTCCTATGGGAAATATATAGTATTGGTTTTCCATTCTTATCTAAATTGGAGAGTATGTCAGTCTTGGTTTTCCTAGGGATTCCTAGGTATTCTTAGGTAGAATGTTCACATCTGATCCTAGGTCTAGCATGACATCCTTAATTTTGAAGTCATCTAACTGGGCTATCAGGCATAATTCTTTTCCAGTTCTTACTTTTCTTCGTTGCACCCTCTAAGTACTCTTCTCAGGGAGTTTACCCCTAATCTTTGCTTCTGAGGTTCCTTCATTTCCTAAGACTAGGTACAATGCATTGCACAACTTCTTTGTCAGTTGATCATTCCCTAGAATACTAGAGAATAATTGAAACTAGAGGTTGACTGCATTTTGATGCTGCTCAGGTTGTTTTGGTATGCCTATAGGGTTCCTGGGTGTAGGGGGTGACATAGGTACTTGTGATATCTTAGGGTATATGACTAGCTGAGGGGGGTTCTATTGTGTCTCATAACTAGGAATACTCTAGAAGACTTCTATGGCATCCTTAAAGAACAGTTTTTGTTTTAGGGGGTCGTACCTGTCGCCCTTATATGTTGCCTTCTGAATCTGAGTTAGAGCATCAACATAAGCTCCTGTCCTCATGCCTCCTCAAGTGATGATGTTAATATTCGGAAGTTATCCTTTAGAAACCCTCTTGATCTCTAAACTAACAAGGTGTTGAAGGAAAATCTCCCTGCGGACAGGTAGATCTCCTCTTGAGAGCTATACTCTTAACTCTTAAGAAATAAGATGCTTATCATGGTCACTTACTTCCTTTTAGATCTAGATAAACTAATGTGTGATGAGGAAGGAGAAAAGAAGTACCTTTTACCAGTGTTTGTCCCTGCACGGTCCGAGTTGAGCTACAATCTTTCTCTCCTCGATACACCTTGTAGACAAACCAAAGTACAAACACTTCCTACTCTACTGAGATTAGTTTGAAACGGATCTATCTATTAGAGACAAGTTCATGTGGGATTAAGCACAAACTAGAAAGAAACAAGCCAAGAATATCATATTAATGAGAACAACAACGAAGGAAACTTACAACCGTAGATGTGAGTGCAACAACTTCATCAAGTCCTCATCTAAACCTTGCTCAAAAGACACACGATCAAAATGACAATAACTTCACTGATAATTCTCCTCCACTTCACTGTGTGTTTCCTATGAGATCATAGGTTTCATGCTTCTTATCATTGCCCCTTTTTCACCATAAGAAAGCCTGCTTATATAGGCTTGGAGAGGCCCAACCACTTGAGATATCTTTGGGGTAAGCTGTGGATTTTCCTCCTTTAGTTAGGGATCTTCCCTAAGATCATGGATTGACCAATGATTCAAATCCAACTGCCTTCAAAGATTGAAGAGATCTTTCCCCCATTTTTCTCAACAAACCAATTGTTGCCCAGAATAGGTAGCGCTCCCCCAAAAGGGCAATCAAAGCATTATAATGCTCCCTAGTAATGTATAGGGGGGCGTCAACACTCCTGACAGTAGAAAATCTCCTCCAAAAGGGTAGATGGAGTGTTATAATGCTCCCTGATAGTCTATACGGGGGTGCCAGCACTCCTGAGAGAGGTACAAGGGAGCGCTCTCCTCTAAAAACTCAATTTTAGTGGTTCTTCCAAATGACAAGAGGTTCATAAACCTAGTTAACCATTCCTCTTCTTCCAAATCAAATGTTTGAGGTGTTTCAAATGTCTTTCTGATGTCGTTATAGGTACGACATAAGCATTATGGCAGTATGCTTTTCCTGACACTTGCGACACTTGTGAGCAAAATGTGACATTTGCGACACTTGTAATGGAAACATTTGCGACACTTTCAAAGTGAGTAATTTTGATGTGTAACAGATTTCCCCCCAAAGTATGAAGTTAGAAGACGAGAAATGATAATTGAAATTCTTTGTAGACTTTCAAGCAAGGGTATAGATGTAGAGAACCTGACAGAAGCTACACACAAACATCCAACAAATATTATGATATGTTTCAAACCCAAGACATACATACCTATGCTTGGGTGATAAAGACTTGCACGATATGGCCGCCATAAAATACACTGCGGATCCATAATTCTATTGATAAAAGGTATAGCCACCGAGGATATAGTGTGGATCTATACTCCTATGACCTGAACTGATCGTAGCCACAAATAATGCACAGTGGATCTACAAGATGACAAGACATAGCCATGACTAATACAAAGTGGATCTATATGACAGTATATGTGTCATTGTTCAAGAGAAACGCCTTCAGAACTTGGGCAAAGTACATATCAAAGTGATGACTCAACCCAGGGTCTCTTTACCTATCTTGATGTAGTACAAATCTAACCATGTGAATAGATGTACTGATGTCGAACATGGCAAAAACCACTTGATTACTGATCAATGATGTAAACCATTAACAAGCGCAAGGGAAATCATCATTAATGTCAATGATTCCCAAGGTACTCTAGTACATTCCAACGAATGTGAATGGATGAGATGAAGTCAAAAATTCATGGAATCATCTGATTAGAGGTCAATTATGTAAACCCATTGTCGAACGTGAGGAGGCCTGCCATTGAGGCATGCAGGTCCCAAAGTACTAATTGGTTTCTAAGTCTAGTCCCTAGATAATGTGTTGAAGTCAATAGGAATAGACTTGTCGAAGGAGGACCTTGATGTATCCCCCATCAATGACATGAAATGGACACAAAGATGTAATTGGTATATCAAATGAACATGGACTGACACGGGTATTGAGACAAGATATTTGTGATGGTTGACTCTCGAGGTGGATACTTCCCTTGAACACTAAGGCACGATAGCAGAAACATGACATGGACCAAAACTTGATGATGTAGTGGATGTTGTGAATTACGTCAGGTGAACCAAAGGAATATAGGAAACTCAAAGGATTGGCTCAATGCAGAGGTTCAACGGATTGAAATGTGTGCAAATAATGGGTGTTGTGTCCAAGGGCGACCATAAGAGTTACTTGGTGATGTTCTCAAAAACTTCTTGGCTTGCTTCTTTCAAATTTTTCCCCCATTCAGATAGATGAGTACCTCTTTTTGATTTAATGAGCTCGAGGAGGGTAACACATGCTCGATATAACTCACCTTTAGTAAGTTCCTCTTCCTTTGTTTAACGAACTGGAAGAAGTAAGGGTTCGATCCCATATGGGCCTACCGATGTTTGTTTAGTGAGTCCAAATATAGAAAACTCGAAGGGTTTTCATGATTATAGAGTTTGGGAAAACACTTAAAAGAGAAATCTCTCAGTTTCATTTTCATAAAGTAGTCTAATGAGACTGAAAAAGAGATAAACTATTGCTCGATAGATGTTTTCTCCAAATACTTTAACGAGCGTGAAGAGAACAAGGTGACTCCAATGTTTAGAGAGTCTGAAAAGAAATTAAAGGTGAATCCAATGTTGTCCTTTTTCATAAAGTTAGTCTCGCGAGGCCGAAAAAGAGATAAATTATCACTCGAAAGATGTCCTTTCAAAGATTTTAATGAGTGGGAAAGGAAGCAAGATCACTCGAAAATCTTTTCATGTTTATAGAGTTTGAAAAGAGCTTAAAGGAGACTCCAGGGGGTTCCTTTTTCATGTATCCATACAAGTCCGAAAAACAAATAAAATTTTACTTGGATGCATTCTCATGTATTTATGAGCACAAGAAAGAACAAAGACTAAGTTCTGTATGCCCCCAGCTTGAAAGCTAGTGGCTTAACTCTAGAAGGGTCATCAAAGGCTGGAGACATTCCCTCCAAGCTTCAATTCATTCACCGGCTCTAAGGTCATCACCAATTTCTCTAGTAGATGAGAAAAAGGAGAAGGGTGGATCAAAAGAAGGTTCAAAAGAGATGACTGTTTCATTTTTTAACGATCTTGACACAGGAAAAGAACTATGCTCAGGACCTCTGTTTCATTTTTTAACGAGCTTTCCACAGAGAAGAGAAACTATGCTCGTGGTTTCTTCCTGATCATGGCTTCCGAGAGGATAACGCTCTGGAAGGATACCATGTCAAGGGAAAAAACTCGGTCATGGCTTCCAAGAGATCTTCGTTGGATGGAAGATAATCAGTTGGGAAGGAACACATGTCGAGGGTCGTGATAGGAGTAAGGATATCGGGCTCTAATAACCCTACCAAAGAAATCACCATGTCTACTACTGGATCCAAATCATCGGAATTTGAAAGCATGGGAGACGATAGAAAATCGACATCGGGAGGGGAGATAGACTATATATGTGCCCGAATTTCTTCACGAGGGGGAATAAAAGAGGATCGGTGACAGTTATTATCCCAAGGTAAGTTGTCAATGCAAAGCATCTCCGGAATAGATTCATTCGAAGGAAAAGTTGGGGAAATGTAGTCGATCATAGACGACAAGGAACTCAACCATGATTGCATCGAGGAAACGTCAGGTGCCAATAGATGTTGGTAATCTGATGAGGGAGAAGCAAATTGGATAGAAACGTATGATGTTGCGGATGGACTAAGTGGCACGGTGCCACCTATTGCAGCGAATTCCAACAGACAAGGTACAATCCAAGAGTCAGATGATTCCAAAGATTGATAAGCCGCGGTCAAAATCATATCGATGGTGGCAATATGATGTGTAGTCAATGGAAGTGGTGTAGGGAAGGTAGCCATGAGGCTAGAATCTTTCAATAAGACAACACCAATGCTTTCATGCGTGATCTTGTGGTCTCCCAAGAAAGGAATATTGTTGGTGGCAGGAGCACGAGCATCGGTCGTGCAGAAATCCAACTGATCAACAATGACAATTCTACCCTGATGAGGAAATTGTACACATCGAAATACCAATGAGGCAACGACAATCATAGCATAAAACCAAATTCTTCCAAGTAACAAGTTGTAATCAAGGGGATCATCGATCACCTCGACATCAACAATAACAGTTTTTCCACCCAATTGGATGGGTAAGGACTATAAAAGCTTGTGGAGATGAAAACCTCACCCATCGAAGGAATGTAACATCATTGTGGATTTGTTGAGTGTTGGTGATTTTAAACCTTTCAAACACACAAAAGACATGACACAATTTGAGTCTCCCTCATCCAGAATAGTTCGACTGATTTGTTGATTATGAACAACGACATCAAATTGAAAAGAAAGTTGGTGAGAGAGTCAAGATGCATAATTGTCCAGGTTAAACATGATATGGTTGGATGACTCAGGATCAACAGTGCCAAGAGTGGCTAACAACGTTCTACGTTGACTGGGACAGTGTTGTAGAACTTCTAACACATGCATAACACACGGTGCTTGAGCCAAATATTCAACATTGTTGTAGTTATGGGAAGTACATGAACTAGGATTAAAGGTATCTTTGCGTATAGTTCTCTTAGAAGGGCGTAAGATAGAGTCGAACCTGGGTTTCTCAATCTGGAGTGGTCCAGATGGAGGATTAACCGATGGAAGACTAACGAATGATGATGATGGATCTGGTAAATTACAGGTACCGTTAGTGTCTTTTCCTTTTTCATGGTTACCTGTTGTGTCGTATGTCTTAGAGAGAGTGGTCAAATTGATCCCATTAAACATATAAATATGTGCACTCGACGAGGACTCATCATGAGGATCACTAGAACTACCCCCCGGAGAGGGTGTTTGAGCAACCATGGATTGTTGTTGTGGAAAAGGTTGAGTAAGCACAATGGATTGTGACTTTCCTTGGAACATTTTGGCCACTTCATTGCGAAGTCGACAGTCTCAAGTGTAGTGATCATGACCACAAATGATACATGGGAATTTCATCTTCCATTGTGTTTTCTTTTCAGTAGCAGGTGGTTGAGCTTGATTTTTTGTTTGTTCATTGTTATTTTTTGATTTATTCTTTGTCTTCTTCTTACCTCTAGATTTTTGCGAAGGGGAAGATTGAACTTCATTCACCTCAAATATCTGAGTTTGGGGGGAGGTAGAGGAGGGTGTAGTCGATTTGGAAAAAGATTGAGGTTTCATGGAACCGATAACACCATCCACATGAGATGAGGATTATGGCTTAGAAGGATCGGTATAAGCTCAAGAAGCATTCAGAAGCAAATCATACAAAGTACCAGATTGGGAATAAACCAAATCTAAATACTCAGCTTGAGCAATGGCTTGTTCCTCTGTGACCGCACCACCCATAGCGACATCACGAGCGATCGGGGGTAACAATGATTTAGTAAACCATTCCGCCAATAGTATGTCAGGAATGAATGCCTTGATCATCCTTCATCATTGCCTCCACTCATGAATATGGTCAGAGATATGCACGGAGTTAGTTTGATGAAGGGAGGTCAAGATTTCAGTACCTGTCTTGTAGTGAATAGGCAATTGAAAGCGCGTGAGGAAAGACATGGAAAGGGAATTGAAATCATGGAAATAAGTACATGGCAGTTCGATACACCACTTTGCTGCCGAACCGATAAGTGTTCGCTAGAAAAGATGCAAACGTACAGAATCATCCATGAGGGAGTTTGATGAACACCACAAATGGAAAGTCATCACATGGTTGTTTGGATCTTCTCTAGGGTTTCCATCAAATTTCATAATATTAGAAGGAAGTTTAGCTGGAATGACTGGTCAAACCGGTGAATGAAAAATAGGATCATTAGTTAACCGAGACAAGTATGGGAGATCTAGAGTCGCAAGGAAAGGTCATTGTCGATTAATTTGTGAATGATACTGGTGCAGCATAGGAACACTAGTAGGACCATAAAATGGGTTAGGTGGATAGTTGTAACTAGTAGGTCCTCCTACATATAGTTGTTGCTGGCCAGGATAAGAAGGATTTGATGGTGCATGAGAAACATTTGTATAACCCGATGGGGTCTGAGCATTATAGGCCGGGTGATTTATTTTCCCATGAGGAGGATAAACATTTTTCCCTTGAGAATGGTAAGGAGTAGATCCTCGAGGTGGATACACATTATACCCATGAGGAGGATAATACTGTGTTCTCAAATAACTCTAGGTGGTGTTTGGGATGCTGCCTGGATAAGATTGTCCGTAAGACATTCCGGAAGGAACATGATTGGATACTCTTCCTAGTGGGTTATTATACAAGTTCCCCCCAACGCGGGGTTGAGTAAAAGTTCATCCTGAAGATACTCCCTAGGATTGTGAAGGTTTCCACCAAACGAGGGTTTCCCCCTTGCCAGCGGTGGATTTATGACTGGGGTATGACTGGCAAATGGAAGTTTCCCTCCAGGAGGAGCATGAAAAGGGGGCTGTCCCCTAGGAGGGGTAGGCCCGCCATGGAAAGGTAGTCCTCTAGCAGGGAAAGGTTCATTGGATGGTGATGTCCCTCCAGAGAGTTGTGTTTGGCCAGTAGGGGTCTACATTCTTGGGTTTATAAGATGTCCCAACAGGATCGTGTGGAGCATGTGGAGTTGTAGAGTAAGAACTTGTAGAAACGGGGGTAGAGATTGAAGTGCTTTGGAGATGAGTAGAGGTGATGAGTCCAGCATTAGGATGGACTTGTGTTGGTGTAACAGTAGGGTTAATAACCTGATCGACTGGGTGATTCATGGTTTGACTGGATGGTCATGTTTCACTAGGAGGGTCATGAGGATGAAAAGACTGTCAAAAGGATTCAAAATGTTCATAAATATCGTGTCCCGATGAAGTCCTCCATACATAATGAGCTGGTGTGGGATTGGTTTCTACTGCGGTGCTAGGACATACAAGAGTCCTATACTCATCACCAAAGATTGGTTCTATGGATCCCATATATGTTTTGGTAAAAATCCTCTTCGGTAATCATGGGATCTCTTCATCTATGATGTTCCCAAGGGAGTCTAAATGAACCAAAAGTGGTTCGAGAGGAGTTACCAACACAGATGTAGTGGGATTTTCAATGGTGACCAAAGAGCCTTCTGAGTTATCTAACGGAGGAGCAATAACACTTCCAGTGTCAGATTGATTTTCTACCTCTCTATGGTAGTTTTCTTCTGGAGGGTTAGGAGGTAAGGGTTGATAGATTTCTGGAGGTAGCCCTTGCATCCTATGTGATCGGTGAATACCTTTATCATCTACAAACTCAATTGTGGAAAATAATAGAACACACTGAAAATCTAGGGCCAACTAACAAAAAGAAACAACATACACTAATAAAATCTAGGAATCAACTAAGTAGAAAAAAACTTCTCTCGATGATCGTACTAGTTGGTGATGAAATCCAATGTCATTTGATCAAGTCAAGAAGGGGATAGGATATGGTGGAATAGTTACAATGGCGACCTGCTTAATGGACTTTCACCTTGGTGCAAGCTTCCATGTAGTAATTGTGGATTTACCCTCCAAGGATCCCGAGTGAGTTTGACCAATGTCTATTCTAGGTATAGTGAGACTTCCCTTCACTGTCACCTTGTGTAAGTACCTAAATATTATGGCAACTAAAGACACCAATACGCAGTGAGTCCCTAGGCGGGTATAGTTGATAGTCCGATCCGAAACGTATGGGTAGGATAACAAGTCCAAAATCAACCCGAGAGTCTCCCACACATAATCATGGGTATACCTTCAAGTGACCCCCAATATACGATCCGACCACTACAAACAATTGAACCACGGAGGGATAATCTCTGTAATTCACCTGAATGCGACCTCGTGCATAACCCTTGTGTGAGAGGGGGATCCCAGAAAACCAATACGACAATTGGATTTGACTCTCCCTAGATCAAGATGCTAATGTTTGTTTTGAAAACTTTGGAGAGTTGTACTCACAGCCTAATCCAAAGTGCTAACCCTAGTCTACTGTTGGTGGAAGATCCTAAAAACAAAAAATGTTCTAGATCATTTTTAATTAGCGTTCATTTTACAACTGTTCTTTACTCAAAGGGTGCATGAAAGTGAAACTGATGCGATGAGGACTCAATTCCCAAAAAGATGCATGAAATATGATAAGCAATCATTTCTTTTCAATGAACGCCTATTTAAGGGAAAGAGAAAGAGTCGTTTTCACTATCAAACACTAATACGAAAAGTCCTCAATCAATTGGTTCTCAATCGAATCCAATACAATGCTAAAACATTTTCAAAAACACCTTCTAATATGAAAACCAATCACTAAAATGTATCTTTGTTGCTTGTATGCGAATGATGATTAATTCAATGCAAAAAACTTCTCCTACCAACTACCCTTTCATATCAAGGAGATTCAGACAAGTATAAGCAGATTTCGCACAAATGACATGCACCCTCTTGCTATGATTGAAACAAGAAGAAAACAAAAAACAAAAGAAAACTAAGCAAAATCAAACAATTCACACAAAAGAGAGATGTTTTAAGAATAATGAGCTCAAAGAACCAAATAATATGATTCATAGATTGTTGATTCCCTTCACCAGAGTTCCTGCTCAGTCGGATAGGAGAGAAAAAATAGTGGATTGATTTCAAGCTCTCAACAACCGAAAAACTCAAAAATAAGGAAGAAGGCCACAAAATCTGAACATCAAGGTTCTTACTTCTCAGGAGGAAGGATGTTAAAGGTCAATAGGAAGAAGCATTGAATCACAAAGAACCTCAGCAAGTGAAAAAACAGGGTCTGGACCTCAGAAAATGCAATTTTGGAATGTATTTTTACAAAGGAGAGGCTGGAACTCTGGTGTAAGGGAAACCTGAGTGTTATAAATCTCTGTCTAAGACTTCTAGGGAGTTTTGGCACTGGGATAATATAGGCATAGGGGCGTCGGGCTTCAAAAACTCAGAAAATTGTCCAAAAACCCAAAATTTCAATCAAACTTTGGCAATCAAGATGAATGTGATGGGATAAGGAGTCAATCATCATATGAAAGAAAACATATGGGGTGAACAAGCTCAAATAAGATCAAAGATAAAGACAATTTCTATGAGGAAAATGAAAACTGAAAAGTTTCGATTCGCTCCCCAGTGGAGTCGCCAATTTCTGTTGAAGGAAAATCCCCCTGTGGACAGGTAGATCTCCTCTTGAGAAATAGAATCTTAACTCTTAAGAAATAAGATGCTTATCATGGTCACTAACTTTATTTTATATCTAGATAAACTAAGGTGTGAGGAGGAAGGAGAAAATAAGTACCTTTAACCGGTGTTTGTCCCTGCACGGTCCGAGTTGAGCTCCAATCTTTCGCTCCTCGATACGCCCTGTAGAAAAAAAAAAGTACAACCACTTCCTACTCTGCTAAGATTAGTTTGAAACAGATCTATCTATTATAGACAATTTCATGTGGGATTAAGAACAAACTAGAAATAAATAGGCCAAGCATATCATATTAATGAGAACAACAACGAAGGAAACTTACAACCGTAGATGAAAGTGTAGCAGCATCATCAAGTCCTCCTTGTCTAACCCTTGCTCAAAAGACCCACGATCAGAATGAAAATAACTTCAATGATAATTCTCCTCCACTTCACTGTGTGTTTCCTATGAGATCATAGGTTTCATGCTTCTCATCGTTCCCCCTTTTTCACCATAAGAAAGCCTGCTTATATAGGCTTGGAGAGGACCAATCACTTGAGATATCTTTGGGGTAAGTTGAGGATTTTCTTCCTTTAGTTAGGGATATTCCCTAAGATCATGGCTTGACCAAGGATTCAAATCCAACTGCCTTCAAAGATTCAAGAGATCTTTTCCCCATTCCTCTCAACAAACCAACTGTTTCCCAGAATAGGTAGCGCTCCCCCAAAAGGGAAATCAGAGTGTTATAACGCTCCCCAGTAATGTATAGGGGGGCACCAACACTCCTAACAGTAGAAGTGCTCCTCCAAAAGGGTATATGGAGTGTTATAACACTCCTTGATATTCTATAGGGGGGAGCCATCACTCTTGAGAGAGGTACAGGGGAGCACTCTCCTCTAAAAACTCAATTTTAGTGGTTCTTTCAAATGACAAGAGGTTCATAAATCTAGTTAACCATTCCTCTTCTTCCAAATAAAATGTTTGACGTGTTTCAAATGTCTTTATTATGTCCTTATAGGTATGAAATAGGCATTATGGAAATATTCTTTTCCTGACACCTGCGACACTTGTGAGCAAAATGTGACATTTGCGACACTATTGAAGTGAGTAATTTTGATGTGTAACAAAATGCCCCCCAAAGTATGAAGTTAGAAGACAAGAAATGATAACTGAAATGATTTGTAGACTTTCAAGAAAGGGTATAGACATAGAGAACCTGACAGAAGCTGCACACAAACATCCAACAAATATTATGACATGTTTCAAACCCAAGATAGGCATACCTATGCTTGGGTGATAAACACTTGCAAGATATGGCCGCCATAAAATACATTGTGGATCCATAATTGTATTGATAAAAGGTATAGTCACTGAGGATATAGTGTGGATCTATACTCCTATGACCTAAACTGATCGTAGCCATGAAGAATACATAGTGGATCTATGAGATGACAAGACATAGCCATGACCAATACAAAGTGGATCTATGTGACAATATATGTGTCATTGTTCAAGAGAAACTCCTTCGCAACCTGGGGAAAGTACATATCAGAGTGATGAATCAACCTAAGGTCTTCCTACCGATCCAGATGTAGTATGAATCTAACCATGTGAATAGATGTAATGATGTTGAACATGGAAGAAACCACTTGATTACCGGTCAATGATGTAAACTGTTAACAAGCGCGAGGGAAATCATCATTAATGTCAATGATTCCAAAGGTACTCTAGTACATTCCAACGAATGTGAATGGATGAGCTGAAGTCGAAAATCCATGGAATCATATGATCAGAGGTCAATGATGTAAACCCACTATCAAATGTGAGGAGGCATGCAAGTCCTAAAGTACTGATTGGTTTCTAAGTCTAGTCCCTGGATAATGTGTTGAAGTTGACAGGAATAGACTCGTCGAAGGAGGGCCTTGATGTATCTCCCATCAACGACACAAAATGGAAACAGATATGTAATTGGTAGATCAAATGAACATGGACTGACATGGGTATTGAGACAAGATATTTTTGATGGTTGACTCTCGAGGTGGATACTTCCCTTGAACACTGAGGCATGCCAGTAGAAACATGACATGGACCAAAACTTGATGATGCAGTGGATGTTGTGACTTACGTCAGGTGACCCAAAGGAATATAGGAAACTCAAAGGATTGGCTTGATGCATAGGTTCAACAGATTGAAATGCGTGCAAAGAAAAGGTGTCGTGTCCAAGGGCGACCATAAGAGTTACTTGGTGATGTTCTCAAAAACTTCTTGGCTTGATTCTTTCAATTTTTCCCCCATCCATATAGATGAGTACCTCTTTTTTATTTAACGAGCTTGAGGAGGGTAACACATGCTCGATATAACTCACCTTCGATAAGTTCCTCTTCCTTTGTTTAACGAACTGGAAGAAGTAAGGGTTCGGTCCCATATGGGCCTGTCAATGTTTGTTTAGCGAGTCCAAAGACATAAAACTCGAAGGTTTTTCATGATTATAGAGTCTGGAAAAACACTTAAAAGAGAACTCTCTCAGTTCCTTTTTCATGAAGTATTCTGGTGAGACCAAAAAAGAGATAAACTATCTCTTGATAGATGTTTTCTCCAAATACTTTAACGAGCGTGAAGAGAACAAGGTCGCTCGACAATATTTTCATGTTTAGAGAGTTTGAGAAGAACTTAAAGGTGACTCCAATGTTGTCCTTTTTCATAAATTTAGTCTCTCGAGGCCGAAAAAGAGATAAATTATCACTCGAAAGATGCCCTTTCAAACCTTTTAATGAGTGGGAAAGGAAGCAATATCACTCAACAATCTTTTCATGTTTAGAGAGTCTGAAAAGAGATTAAAGGAGACTCCAGGGGGTTCCTTTTTCGTGTATCAATACAGGTCCAAAAAAGAGATAAAAGTTTACTCGGATGCATTCTCATGTATTTACGAGCATGAGAAAGAACAAAGACTAAGCTCGGTATGCCCCCAGCTTGAAATCTAGTGGCTTAACTCCAGAAATATCATCGAAGGCTGGAGACATGCCCTCCAAGCTTCAATGCATTCACCAGCTCTAAGGTCATCACCAATTTCTCTAGTAGATGAGAAAAAGGAGAAGTGTGGATCAAAAGAAGGTTCAAGAGAGATGACTGTTTCATTTTTTAACGAGCTTGCCACAGAGAAGAGAAACTATGCTCGTGGTTTCTTCTTGATCATGGCTTCTGAGAGGATAACGCTTTGGAAGTATACCATGTCAAGGGACAAAACTCAGTCATGTCTTCCAAGATATCTTCGCTGGATGGAAGATAATCGCTTGGGAAGAAACACATGTCGAGGGTCATGATAGGAGCAAGGAGATTAGGCTCCAATAACCCTACCGAAGAAATCACCATGTCTACTACTGGATCCAAATCATTGGAAGTTGAAAGCATGGGAGACGATAGAAAATCGACATCAGGTGGGGAGATAGACTGTATATGTGCCTAGATTTCTTCACGAGGGGGAAGAAAAGAGGATCGGTGATGGTTATTATCCCAAGGTAACTTGTCAATGCAAAGCATCTCCAGAATAGATTCATTCGAAGTAAAAGTTGGGGAAATGTAGTCGATTGCAGACGATAAGGAACTCAACCATGATTGCATCAAGGAAATGTCAGGAGCCAATAGATGTTGGTAATTTGACGAGGGAGAAGCAGATTGGATAGAAACATATGACGTTGTGGCTGGACTAAGTGGCATGGTGTCACCTAGTGCATCAAATTCCAATGGACAAGGTACAATCAAAGAGTCATATGATTCCAAAGATTGATAAGCCGCGGTCGAAATCATATCGACAGTGGAAATATGATGTGTAGTTGGTGGAAGTGATGTAGGGAAGATACGCATGAGGCTAGAATATTTCAATAATCCAACACCAACGCTTTCATACGTGATCTTGTGGTCTCCCAAGCAAGGAATATTGTTGGTGGCGGGAGCGCGAGCATCGGTCATGCAAAAATCCAAATGATGAACAGTGACAATTTTACCTTGATGAGGAAATTGTACACATCGAAAGACTGACGAGGAAACTACATTCATAGCATAAAACCAACTTCTTCCAAGTAACAAGTTGTAATCAAGGGAAGCATCGACCACCTCGACATCAACAATAACATTTTTTCCACCTAATTGGATGGGCAGGGACTGTAAAAGCCCGTGGGGATGAAAACCTCGCCCATCGAAGGCACGTAACATCATTGGGGATTTGTTGAGTGCTGGTGATTTTAAACCTTTCCAACACACCAAAGACATGACACAAGTTGAGGCTCCCTCATCCAGAATAGTTTATTGGATTTGTTGATTATGAACAACGACATCAACTTGAAAAGCAAGTTGGTGAGAGAGTCGAGACGCATAATTGTCTAGGTTAAAAATGATATGGTTGGATGACTTAGGATCAACAGTACCAAGAGAAGCTAAGAGTGTTCTACATTGACTGGGGTAGTGCTATAGAACTTCTAACACAGAGATGGCACATGGCGCTTGAGCCAAATCTTCAACAATGTTGTAGTTCTGGGTCGCAAGTGAACTAGGATTAAAGATAGTTTTACGTATAGTTCTCTTAGGAGGGCGTAAGATAGAGTCGAACATGGGTTTCGCAATCTGGAGTGGTCCAGATGGAGGATTAACTGATGGAAGACTGATGGAGGATGATGATAAATCCGGTAAATTACAGGTACCGTTAGTGTCTTTTCCTTTTTCAGGGTTACCTGGTGTGTCGTATGTCTTAGAGTGAGTGGTCAAATTGATCCCATTAAACACATAAATATGTGCACTCAACGAGGCCTCATCATGAGGATCACTAGAACTGTGCCTAGGATAGGGGGTTTGAGCAACCATGGATTGTTGTTGTGGAAAAGGCTAAGTAAGCACAACGGGTTGTGGCTTTCCTTGGAAAATTTTGGCCACTTCATTGCGAAGTGGACAGTCTCGAGTGTAGTGATCGTCACCACAAATGATATACGGGAATTTCAACTTCCGTTGTGTTTTCTTTTCGGTAGCAGGTGGTTGTGCTTGATTTTTTGTTTGTTCATTATTATTTTTTGATTTATTCTTTGTCTTATTCTTACCTCCAGATTGTTGCGAAGGGGCAGATTGAACTGCATTCACCTCAAAGATCTCAGTTTGGGGGGAGGTAGAGGAGGGTGTAGTCGATTTGGAAAAGGATTGAGTTTTGACGGAACTGATAACACCATCCGCATGAGACGAGGATGATGGCTTAGAAGGATCGGTATTAGCTCGAGCAACATTCGGAAGCAAATCATACAAAGTAACAGATTGGGAATAAACCAAATATAAATACTTAGCCTGAGTGATGGCTTGTTCCTCTGTGACCGCACCACCCATAGAGACATTGCAAGTGATCGGGGTAATAGTGATTTAGTAAACCATTCCGCCAATAGTATGTCAGGAATTACTGCCTTGATCATCCTTCGTCATTGCCTCCACTCATGAATATGGTCAGAGATATGAAGGGATTTAGTTTGACGAAGGGAGGTCAAGAGTTCAGTACCCATCTTGTAGCGAGTAGGCAGTTGAAAGTGCGTGAGGAAAGACATGGCAAGGGAATTGAAATCATGGAAAGAAGCACGTGGCATTTAGATATAGCACTTTGTTTCCAAACCGGTAAGTGTTCACTGGAAAAGATGCAAATGTATAGAATCATCCATGAGGGAGTTTGATGAACACCACAAATGGAAAGTCATCACATGGTTGTTTGGATCTTTGCTAGGGTTTCTGTTAAATTTTGGAATATCAGAAGGAAGTTTAGCTGGAATGACTGGCCAAACTGGTGAATGAAAAATAGGATCATTAGTTAACCGAGACAAGTCTGGGAGATCCATAGTCACAAGGAAAGGTAGCTGTCGGTTAATTTGCAAATGATACTAGTGCGGCATAGGAACAACAGTAGGACCATAAACTGGGTTAGGTGGATAGTTGTAACCAGTAGGTCCTCCTACATATAGTTGTTGTTGGCCAGGATAAGAAGGATTTGATGGTGCATGAGAAACATTTGTATAACCCAGTGGGGTCTGAGCATTATAAGCTAGGTGATTTATTTTCCCATGAGGAGGATAAAATTTTTTCCCTTGAGAATGGTAAGGAGTATATCCCGGAGGCGGATACACATTATACCCATGAGGAGGATAAGATTGTGGTCCCAGAGAACTCCAAGTGGTGTTTGAGATGTCACCCTGATAAGATTGTCTGTAAGATGTTCTGGAAGGAACATTATTGGATGCTCCTCCTAGTGGGTTATTATATGAGTGCCCCCCAACATGGGGTTGAGTAAAAGTTACTCTTGAAGATACTCCCCAGGATTGTGAAGGATTTCTAGAAAACAAGGGTTTCCCCCCTGCCAGCAGTGGATTTATGACCGGGGTATGACTGGAAAATGAAAGTTTCCCTCCAGGAGGAGCATAAAAAGGGGGCCGTCCCCCGGGAGGGGTAGGCCCTCCATGGAAAGGTAGTCCTCTAGGAGGGAAAGGTTCGTTGGGAGGTGGTGGCCCTCTAGCTAGTTGTGTTTAGCCATCAGGGGTCTGCATTCTTGGGTGATAATATGTCCCAGTAGGATCGTGTGGAACATGTGGAGCTGTAGAGTAAAAAATTGTAGAAACGGGGGTAGAGATTGAAGTTCTTTGGAGATGAGTAGAGGTGATGAGTCCAACATTAGGATGGACTTGTGCTGGTGTAAAAGTAGGGTTAATAACCTGATCGACTAGGTGATTCATGGTTTGATCGGATGGTCCTGTTTCACTAGGAGGGTCATGAGGATGAAAAGGATTTCGAAAGGATTCGAAATTTTCATAAAGATCGCATCCCGATGAATTCCTCCATACAGAATGAGAAGGTGTGGGATTGGTTTCTATTACGGTGCTAGGACATGTAGGAGTCCTATACTCATCACCAAATATTGGTTCTGTGGATCCCATATATATTTCGATAAAAATACTCTTTGGTAATCGTGGTATCTCTTCATCTATGACGTTCCCAAGGGAGTCTAAACGAACCAAAAGTGGTTTGAGAGGAGTTAGCGACACAGATGTAGTGGGATTTTCAACTGTGACCAAAGCAACTTTTGAGTTATCTAACGGAGGAGCAATAACACTTCCAACATCGGATTGATTTTCTACCTCTCTATGGTAGTTTTCTTATGGAGGGTTAGGAGGTAAGTTTTGATAGCTTTCCGGAGGCAGCCCTTGCATCCTACGTGATCGGTGAAGACCTTTATCGTCTATAGGCTCAATTGTGGAAAATAATAGAACACACTGAAAATCTAGGGCAACTAACAAAAAGAAACAACATACACTAATAAAATCTAGGAATCAACCAAGCAGAAAAAAATTTATCTCGATGATCGTACTAGTTGGTGATGAAATCCAACGTCGTTTGATCAAGTCAAGAAGGGGCTAGGATATGGTGGAATAGTTACAATGGCGACCTGCTTAACAGAATTTCACCTTGGTGCAAGCTTCTGTGTAGTAATTGTGGATTTACCCTCCAAGGAGCTTGAGTGAGTTTGACCAATGTCTATTCCAGGTATAGTGAGACTTCCCTTCACTGTCACCTTGTGTAAGTACCTAAATATTATGGCAACTAAAGACACCAATTTGTAGTGAGTCCCTAGGCGGGTACAGTCGATAGTCTGATCTGAAATGTATGGGTAGGATAACAAGTCCGAAATCAACCCGAGAGGCTCCCACACATAATCATGGGTATACCTTCAAGTGACCCCCAATATACGATATGACCACTACAAACAGTTGAAACACGGAGGGATAATCTTCGTAATTCACCCGAATGCGACCTCGTGCGTAAACCTAGTGTGAGAGGGGGATCCCATAAAACCAATACAAAAATTGGATTTGACTCTCCCTAGCTCAGGATGCTAATGTTTGTTTTGAAAACTTTGGAGAGTTTTACTCCCAGCCTAATCCAAAGTGCTAACCCTAGTCCATTGTTGGTGGAAGATCCTAAAAACAAAAAATGTTCTAGATAATTTTTTATTAGAGTTTGTTTTACATCTGTTCTTTACTCAAAGGGTGCATGAAAGTGAAACTAATGCGATGAGGACTCAATTCCCAAAATGATGCATGAAATATGATAAGAAATCGTTTCTTTTCAATGAACACCTATTTAAGGGAAAGAGAAAGAGTCGTTTTCACTATCAAACACTAATATGAAAAGTCCTCAATCAATTGGTTCTCAATCAAATCCGATACAATGCTAAAACATTTTCAAAAATGCCTTCTAATATGCAAACCAATCACTAAAAAGTATCTTTGTTGTTTGTATGCAAATGATGATTAATTCAATGCAAAAAACATCTCCTACCAACTACCCTTTCAGATCAAGGAGATTTGGACAAGTATAAGAAGATTTCACACAAATGACACACACCCTCTTGCTATGATTGAAAGAAGAAGCAAATAGAAAACAAAAGACAATTAAGAAAAATCAAACAATTCACACAAAAGGGAGATGTTTTAAGAACAATGACCTCAAAGAACCAAATAAGATGATTCACAGATTGTTGATGCCCTTCACCAGAGTTCTCGCTCAGTCGGATAGGAGAGAAAAAGTAGTGGATTAATTTCAAGCTCTCAACAGCAGAAATACTCAAAAATAAGGAAGAAGGCCACAAAATCTGATTAGAAAGGTGCTTACTTCTTAGGAGGAAGGATGTCAAAGGTCAATAGGAAGAAACATTGAATCACAAAGAACCTCAGCAAGTGAAAAGACAGGGTCTAGACCTCAGAAAATGCAATTTTGGAAGGTATTGTTTCAAAGGAGAGGTTGGAACTCTGGTGTAAGGGATACTAGATCATTATAAATATTTTTCTAAGACTTCCAGGGAGTGCTGGAACTGGGATAATATAGGCACAGGGGCGCCAGGATTCAAAAACTTCAAAAATTGTCCAAAAACCCAAAATTTCAGTCAAACTTTGGCAATCATGATGAATGTGATAGGATAAGGAGTCAATCAGCATAGGAAATCAAACATATGGGGTGAAAAAGGTCTAATAAGATCAAATATCAAGACAAATTCTATGAGGAAAACCAAAACTGAAAAGTTTCGATTCGCTACCCAGTGGAGTCACAAATTTCTGTTTAAGGAAAATCTCCCTGCGGACAGGTACATCTCCTCTTCAGAGCTAGAATCTTAACTCTTAAGACAAAAGATGCTTATCATGGTCACTGACTTCCTTTTATATCTATATAAACTAATGTGTAAGGAGGAAGGAGAAAAGAAGTACCTTTTACTGGTGTTTTTCCCTGCACGGTCCGAGTTGAGCTCCAATCTTTCGCTCCTCGATACGCCCTGTAGAAAAACAAAAGTACAAACACTTCCTACTCTATTGATATTAGTTTGAAATAGATCTATCTATTAGAGACAAGTTCATGTGGGATTAAGCACAAACTAGAAATAAATAGGCCAAGCATATCATATTAATGAGAACAACAACGAAGGAAACTTACAACTGTAGATGCAAGTGCAACAGCTTCATCAAGTCCTCCTTGTCTAACCCTTGCTCAAAAGACCCATAATCATAATGAAAATAAATTCAATGACAGTTCTCCTCTAATTCACTATGTGTTTCCTATGAGATCATAGGTTTCATGCTTCTCATCATTCCCCCTTTTTCACCATAAGAAAGCCTTCCTATATAGGCTTGGAGAGGCCCAAACACTTGAGATATATTTGGGGTAAATTGAGGATTTTCTTCCTTTAGTTAGGGATCTTCCCTGAGATCATGGCTTGATCAAGGATTCAAATCCAACTGCCTTCAAATATTGAAGAAATCTTTCCCCCATTCTTCTCAACAAACCAATTGTTTCCCAGAATAGGTAGTGCTCCCCCAAAAGGGCAATCAGAGTGTTATAACACTCCCTAGTAATGTATAGGGGGGCGCCAACACTCCTGAAAGTAGCAAAGCTCCTCCAAAAAGGTAGATGGAGTGTTATAATGCTCCCTGATAGTCTATAGGGGTGTGCCAACACTCCTAAGAGAGGTACAGGGGAGTGCTCTCCTCTAAAAACTCAATTTTAGTGGTTCTTTCAAATGGCAAGAGGTTCATAAACCCAATTAACCATTCCTCTTCTTCCAAATCAAATGTTTTAGGTGTTTCAAATGTCTTTCTGATGTTGTTATAGGTACGACATAGGCATTATGGCAGTGTTCTTTTCCTGACACTTGCGACACTTGTGAGCAAAATGAAACATTTGCGACACTTGTAATGACGACATTTGTGACACTTGTAATGACGACATTTGCAACACTATTGAAGTGAGTAATTTTTATGTGTAACAAATTACCCCCCAAATTATGAAGTTAGAAGATGAGAACTGATAACTGAAATGCTTTGTAGACTTTCGAGTAAGGGTATAGACACAAAGAACCTGACAGAAGCTACACACAAACATCCAACAAATATTATGACATGTTTCAAACTCAAGACAAGCATACCTATGCTTGGGTGATAAAGACTTGAAGATATGGCCGCCATAAAATACACTGTGGATCCATAATTGTATTGATAAAAGGTATATCCATCGAGAATATAGAGTGGATCTATACTCATATGACCTGAACTGATCATAGCCATGAAGAATACATAGTGGATCTATGAGATGACAAGACATATCCACGACCAATACAAAGTGGATCTATGTGACAATATATGTGTCATTGTTCAAGAGAAACTCCTTCGCAACCTGGGCAAAGTACATATCAGAGTGATGACTCAACCTAGGGTCTTCTTAATGATCCTGATGTAGTAAGAATCTAACCATGTGAGTAGATGTACTGATGTCGAACATGGCAGAAACCACTTGATTACTGGTCACTGATGTAAACCGTTAACAAGAACGAGGGAAATCATCATTAATGTCAATGATTCGCAAGGTACTCTAGTACATTCCAACGAATGTGAATGAATGAGATGAAGTCGAAAATCCATGGAATCATCTAATTAGAGGTCAATGATGTAAACCCACTGTCGAACATGAGGAGGCCTTCCATTGAGTCATGCATGTCCCAAAGTACTAATTGGTTTCTAAGTCTAGTCCCTGGATAATGTGTTGAAGTCGACAGGAATAGACTCGTCGAAGGAGGGCCTTGAGGTATCCCCCATCAATGACACGAAACAGACACAGATATGTAATTGGTATATTAACTGAACATGGACTGACATGGGTATTGAGACAATATATTTGTGATGGCTGACTCTCAAGGCAGATACTTCCCTTGAACATTGAGGCACGACAGCAGAAACATGACATGGACCAAAACTTGATGATGCAGTGGATGTTGTGACTTACGTCAGTTGACCCAAAGGAATATAGGAAACTCAAAAGATTGGCTCAATGCAAAGGTTTAGTGGATTGAAATGCGTGCAAAGACAAGGTGTCGTGTCCAAGGGCGACCATAAGAGTTACTTGGTGATGTTCTCAAAAACTTCTTGGCTTGCTTCTTTCAAATTTTTCCCCCATCCAGATAGATGAGTACCTCTTTTTTATTTAACAAGCTCGAGGAGGGTAACACATGCTCTATATAACTCACCTTTGGTAATTTCCTCTTCCTTTGTTTAACAAACTGGAAGAAGTAAGGGTTCAGTCCCATATGGGCCTGTCGATGTTTGTGTAGCGAGTCCAAGGACAAAAAAATCAAAGGTTTTTCATGATTATAGAGTCTGGAAAAACACTTAAAAGAGAACTCTCTCATTTCCTTTTTCGTAAAGTAGTCTGATAAGACTAAAAAAGAGATAAAATATCACTCGACAGACATTTTCTCCAAATACTTTAACGAGCGTGAAGAGAACAAGGTTGCTCGACAATATTTTCATGTTTAGAGAGTCTGAGAAGAACTTAAAGGTGACTCCAATGTTGTCCTTTTTCAAACCTTTTAATGACTGGGAAAGGAAGCAAGATCACCCAACAATCTTTTCATGTTTAGAGAGTCTGAAAAGAGCTTAAAGGAGACTCCAGGGGGTTCCTTTTTCATGTATCCATACAGGTCTGAAAAAGAGAAAAAAGTTTACCCGGATTCATTCTCATGTATTTACGTGCATGAAAAAGAACAAAGACTAAGCTCAGTATGCCCCCAGCTTGAAAGCTAGTGTATTAACTCTAGAAATATCATCAAAGGCTGGAGACATGCCCTCCAAGCTTCAATTCATTCACCGAATCTAAGGTCGTCACCAATTTCTCTGGTAGATGATAAAAAGGAGAAGGGTGGATGAAAAGAAGGTTCAAGAGAGATGATTGTTTCATTTTTTAACGAGCTTGACACAGGAAAAGAACTATGCTTAGGACCTTTGTTTCATTTTCAACATTACCACGGAGAAGAGAAACTATGCTCGTGGTTTCTTCCTGATCATGGCTTCTGAGAGGATAACGCTTTGGAAGGATACCATGTCAAGGGACAAAAATCGGTCATGGCTTGCAAGAGATCTTCATTGGATGGAAGATAATCAGTTGGGAAGGAACACATGTCGAGGGTCGCGATAGGAGTAAGTAGATCAGGCTGCAATAACCCTACAGAAGAAATCACCATGTCTACTACCGGATCCAAATCATTGAAATTTGAAAGCATGGGAGACGAGAGAAAATCGACATCAGGAGGGGAGATAGATTGTATATCTTCCCGAATTTCTTCACGAGGGGGAAGAAAAGAGGATTGGTGATGGTTATTATCCCAAGGTAACTTTTCAATGCGAAGCATATCCAGAATAGATTCATTTGAAGTAAAAGTTGGGGAAATGTAGTCGATCGCAGATGACAAGGAACTCAACCATGATTGCATCGAGGAAATGTCAGGCACCAATAGATGTCGGTGATCTGACAAGGGAGAATCAGATTGGATAGTAACGTATGACGTTGCGGCTGGACTAAGTGGCACGGTGTCACCTAGTGCATCGAATTACAACAGACAAGGTATAATCCAAGAGTCAGATGATTCCAAAGATTGATAAGCCATGGTCGAAATCATATCAACGGTGGAAATATGATGTGTAGTCGGTGGAAGTGGTGTAGGGAAGGTACCCATGAGGCTAAAATATTTCAATAAGCCAACACCAACACTTTCATATGTGATCTTGTGGTCTCCCACGAAAGGAATATTGTTTTTGGCAGGAACGTGAGCATCGATCGTGCAGAAATCCAACTGATCAACAATGACAATTTTACCTTGATGAGGAAATTGAACACATCGAAAGACCGACAAGGAAACGACAGTCATACAATAAAACCAACTTCTTCCAAGTAACAAGTTGTAATCAAGGGGAGCATCAACCACCTCGACATTAACAATGACAGTTTTTCCACCCAATTGGATGGGCAGGGATTGTAAAATCCCATGGGGATGAAAACCTCACCCATCGAAGGTGCATAACATCGTTGGGGATTTGTTGAGTGATGGTGATTTTAAACCTTTCCAACACACCAAGGACTTGACACAAGTTGAGGCTTCCTCATCCAGAATAGTTCGGTGGATTTTTTGATTATGAACAATGACATCAACTTGAAAAGCAAGTTGGTGAGAGAGTCAAGACATATAATTGTCCAGGTTAAACATGATATGGTTGGATGACTCAAGATCAACAGTGCTAAGAGTGGCTAAGATCGTTCTATGTTGACTGGGGCAGTGTTGTAGAACTTCTAATGTAGACATAGCACATGGTGCTTGAGCCAAATATTCAACAATGTTGTAGTTATGGGCAGAATGTGAAATGGGATTAAAAGTAGCTTTACGTATAGTTCTCTTAGGAGGGTGCAAGATAGAGTCAAATGTGGGTTTCTCAATCTGGAGTGTTCCAGATGGAGGATTAACCGATGGAAGACTAACGGAGGATGATGATGGATCTGGTAAATTACAGGTATCGTTAGTGTCTTTTCCTTTTTGAGGGTTACCTGGTGTGTCATATGTATTAGAGAGAGTGGTAAAATTGATCCCATTAAACATATAAATATGTGAACTTGATGAGGCCTCATCATGAGGATCGCTAGAACTGCCCCCAGGAGAGGGGTTTGAGCAACCATGGATTGCTGCTGTGGAAAAGGCTGAGTAAGCACAGCGGGTTGTGACTTTCCTTGGAAAATTTTGGCCACTTCATTGCGAAGTGGACAGTCTTGAGTGTAGTGATCGTCACCACAAATGATACAAGGGAATTTCAGCTTCCGTTATGTTTTCTTTTTGGTAGCAGGTGGTTGAGATTGACTTTTTGTTTGTTCATTGTTATTTTTGATTTATTCTTTGTCTTCTTCTTACCTATGAATTGTTTTGAAGAGGAAGATTGAACTGCATTCACCTCATAGATCTGAGTTTGGGGGGAGGTAGAGGAGGGTGTAGTCGATTTGGAAAAATATTGAGTTTTGATGGAACCGATAACACCATCCGCATGAGATGAGGATGATGGCTTACAAGGATTGATATTAGCTCGAGAAGCATTTAGACGCAAATCATACAAAGTACCAGATTGGGAATAAACCAAATCTAAATACTAAGCCTGAGCGATGGCTTGTTCCTCTATGACTACACCACCCATAGCGACATCACGAGCAATCGGGGGTAACAGTGATTTAATAAACCATTCCACCAGTAGTATGTCAGGAATGACTGCCTTGATCATCCTTCGTCATCACCTCCACTCATGAATATGGTCAAATATATGCACGGAGTTAGTTTGAAGAATGGAGGTGAAGAGTTTAGTACCCGTCTTGCAGTGAATAGGCAGTTGAAAGTGCGTGAGGAAAGACATGGCAAGGGAATTGAAATCATGGAAAGAAGCACGTGGCAGTTCGATATACCACCTTGCTGCTGAACTGGTAAGTGTTCGCTGGAAAACACACAAACATACAGAATCATCCATGAGGGAGTTTGATGAACACCACAAATGGAAAGTCATCACATGGTTGTTTGGATCTTCACTAGGGTTTCTGTCAAATTTCAGAATATCAAAAGGAAGTTTAGCTGGAATAGGATCATTAGTTAACCGAGACAAGTCTGGGAGATCTAGAGTCACAAGGAAAGGTAGTTGTTGGTTAATTTTTGAATGATACTAGTGTGGCATAGGAACACCAGTAGGACCATAAACTGGGTTAGGTGGATAGTTGTAACTAGTAGGTCCTCCTACATACGGTTTTTGCTATCCAGGATAAGAAGGATTTGATGGTGCCTGAGAAACATTTGTATAACCCAGTGGGGTCTGAGCATTAGGTCAGGTGATATATTTTCCCATGTGGAGGATAAAAAATTTTCCCTTGAGAATGGTAAAGATTTTATCCCAGAGGTGGATACACATTATACCCATGAGGAGGATAAGACTATGGTCCCAGAGAACTCTAGGTGGTGTTTGGGATGCCTCCCAGATAAGATTGTTCATAAGATGTTTCGGAAGGAATAGGATTGGATACTCCTCCTAGTGGGTTATTATATGAGTGCCCCCCAATGTGTTGTTGAGTAACAGTTCCTTCTGAAGATACTCCCTAGGATTGTGAAGGGTTTCCAGCAAACGAGGGTTTCCCCCTGCCAGTGGTGGATTTATGACTGGGGTATTACTGGAAAATGAAAGTTTCCCTCCAGGAGGAGCATGAAAAGGGGGATGTCCCTCGGGAGGGGTAGGCCCGCCATGGAAAGGTAGTCCTCTAGGAGGGAAAGGTTTGTTGGATGGTGGTGACCCTCCGACCGATTGTGTTTGTCCAGTAGGGGTCTGCATTCTTGGGTGAGAAGATGTCCCAGCAGGATCATGTGGAACATGTGGAGTTGTAAAGTAAAAACTTGTAGAAACAGGGGTAGATATTGAAGTGCTTTGGAGATGAGTAGAGGTGATGAGTCTAGCATTAGGATGGACTTGTGCTTGTGTAACAGTAGGGTTAATAACCTGATCGATTGGGTGATTCATGGTTTGACCGGATGGTCCTATTTCACTAGGAGGTTCATGAGGATGAAAAGGTTGTCGAAAGGATTTGAAATGTTCATAAAGATCGCATCCTGATGAAGTCCTCCATACAGAACGAGCAGGTGTGGGATTGGTTTCTACTACGGTGCTAGGACATACAAGAGTCCTATACTCATCACCAAATATTGGTTCTGTGGATCCCATATATGTTTTGGTAAAAATCCTCTCCGGTAATCGTGGGATCTCTTCGTCTATGACGTTCCCAAGGGAGTGTTGTTGGGAAAAATACCCTATGAACTAACAAACTAGGGACAAACTTGCATGCAGATTTTGACCGAAAATAAATTACTTTTAAACCTACAACCCAAGATTAAAACCCCTCTTTCACAATGAATGCATGAAGAGAACCACCAACCTTAATACTGTCATTTGATGTAGATCCTCCATTGCGTTTTGGCCACTTGCTTGCGGTGCTCCTTCCATAGATAACCTGCAATCAAAACCAATACCAACTATGCATGCATGCTACTTTTCTACCTGATGGTTAGAAATCAAACATAAATTAACCAAACCATAGATAACTCATGCATTGGGATGGGAAAAGTATTCTTTTTATTAATGAAAATGAATCAACTTACAATCAAAGTCGAGACCATCCATTGCTCCTTGAACCTGATCCTGGGCTCCTCTTCTTCTGTCCTCCAACTGCTTTGCATTAAATCTCCTTTGGCATGAGGAAAGGATAAAGGGTTGGGACAATGGATTACGTAAATGGGCAGAGTTTCTTCGCTATATTTTTTCCTCCTCCAAATGGTACCCTTACCCCTTCTTTTATAGGCTAGAAGGAGCTAGGGTTTTGGACGAATCCTCGGCCATGCATGGGTGGGAGTTTCAGTTAACTGACCCATATCTTTTTGTTCCATCGACAACATTCCTCTTTTCATGCTTTGTTAGGTACACAGGCTATAGTGAGCCAGCCAGCGTACACACACATGCAGTAATGGGTTAGGGCGTGTGGGCCTTGACCCAAGAGGATTTCCAAAGAGTTGTTCAATAGATGTTTTGGAAATGAAGGGATATGAGTTGGCCTGATGCCAGGTAAGCATGTGTGGTGCAATTTAGGGTTATAATAGATGCCCCCTAATGTGTGAGGTCAGAAGAGCATCTGATGGCCGAAATACATGACCAATCTTTTACCAATATTTACTGATGTGTTGAATGAGTGAGCCCAAGGATCAGGAACCAGGAGGTGTCGTCTGCAAAATAACAAATGTATCACCGAGGTGGGCATACCCATGCTCGGTATAAAATAGAACCATGGCTACCAATCAAATACATTTTAGATCCATGTCAAATAACTATAAAGAGTAGCCATGAATAATACATAGCAGAGCTACATCTTGAAATCAGAAAGATATACATATAGAGTACCCATCTTTTAGAAGCTGATTCGACCTGATGGTTGTACTTCAGAGCTCAAGAAACAACTTCAAAATCTTCTAAAACTCAGGTAGGAGTGTAATATGATTGTACGACTACACTACCTAGAGGTATTTGATAGCTCGTCAGTTATGGAATTGATAATCTTGATGATTAGACTGAAGGCTTCAGTGATTTCAAACAAAGACTTGATTGGACGTTCAGGATGGCTGGGTATGCAGACAAGAGACATATTGCAGAGGGGTCGACTCAGGCTTAGTGACAAACTTCCCTTGGACAACAACACGATAAGTGATAATACTCAGGAAACATATATGTTAATCATAAGTCTATGAAGCAGGAGGCAATGCAAACTCTCCATATGTTTGGAAGAGTAACCAAACGGTGGAGGACACAACTCTATATAATGAGAAAATATTCCTAAGGTCGTACTACATCTCATAGTATGATAATCAAATGGACAGATGTGCTTTATCCAAGGGCGACTCATTATGTTGCCAATAAAGAAAATACTTTTCCCATCCTCTTTTTGGGGTATATTTGATTTTTTTGTTCTTTTTGGTAATTTTTGAAAAAGAATAAAGGAATATTACGTTACAATGGAGGAACGAGTACTGCAAACATACAAGCTTAAGGCACAAGGACAAGACTGATGTTTTGGTAAAATGATACTCGGGAAAAATCCTCCGGCGGCCAAAGGTGTTAAGACGCAGAAGCAAACTGTCACAAGGCTGGTAGATAAGGTATGCAAATGCGGTTGATAGAACACACAATGGTAACGTCCTTCGATGTAAGTTTAGCGAGCCCAAAGAAGGTAAGCTCGGTGGTTTCTCATATTTAGAGAGTCTGAAAAAGAATAAAATGAGACTCCATTGGAGTACCTTTTTGAAAATAGTCTAGTCGGTTTGAAAAAGGGATAAACTAGCACCGATTAGACGTCAATTCAAAACCATTTTAATGAGTGTGACAAGGACAAGATCACTCAACCATTTTTTCACTTTTAAGGAGTCTGAAAAAAGCGTAACTATGGACTCCGTCAAGAATATTCTTCTGGACCAATTTAACGAGTGTGAAAGAATAAGGTCACTCGATGATCTTTTCAATTTTAGGGAGTTTGAAAAGAGCTTAACTATGGACTCCATGGGCGTTTCTTTTTCATAAATTTAGTCCCTCAGGCCCGAAAAAGGAATAAAATTATACCTAAGAGTACTCTTCTAAAGAATGGGAATTCGATAGAGTATACCTTTGTTCGTACAGTTGACCATCTGGACCAAAAAATGGGTAAACTACCACCGGACAGACGTGACTTCAAATTTCAGTTTAATGAGCGTGAAAGATCACAAGATCGCTCGGAAATCTTTTCATTTTTAGAGGGTCTGAAAAGGGATTAAAAGGAGACCCATTATTTTTTGGGAGTCCCGAGGGTAAGACAAAGAGTGAAAAAGACTCATGCAAATGAGGCTCAAACTCATATTCAGGAAAGACTATATGAACTCTCAATCCTATAGTGTTTTTAGAAACGGCATGGACACCATAATGCAACCAGGACCTACCTAGGGCATCCATGGTCTGGTAAGCTCTACCACCACATTGCAACACTTCTAGAGAAGATATGATGGTTCGGTGTCACAACCGGATGGGATCGATTCTATAGCATAAGAAAAAGGCAACAATATGCAAAAGTTGGGGTGGTATCCTAACCTATATGCTCAAGTTGATTTATGAAAAAAAATAAATTTTTTATGGACCGTCAATATTTTTTCGAAATTCAAAAAAAAATGTCCCAATACCTGATCAAATCCCTCCCGTAGAATTCCTAGATCACTCTAAATGGTTTTTGGTATAAATAAAATGATAAGGGGGGCCAAAAAAGTGACAAAAAGAGGCCAAAAAGTCTATAAATAGAAGCTGGTAGCTCATTATCACCATTGCTGATTTGGAAATTGACTCTGGAGCCAAAAGACCCCCTTTGCTAAAGATAGTGATTCTGGGAGCTACAGTGGACGAAACGGACTTCTGCTTGGACCAAGTAAGTACAAAATCCCTTATTTAGCTAATCAATACTTCATTTTAGTCATTAGTTATTTTTTGGGTGGGCGTCGACCTTAGAAAGGTCGGCCCTAGGTACACGTGGTCTGTCCAGAGATAGCCCGCGTGTACACACGACTGTCACCTATACAGCCCGCGTGTACCCCCCCCTTATTGATGGAAAAGTATACTAAAAGAAGTATTGACCCTCCTTTACCTTGTTTTGTTGGCAGGATGTATGTTCAGTGGAGGGAAAGGGAGCATGAGGCAATCAGTGAGTTGGTTGCTGTAGATCCGAATGTTGTGGCTGTGTTAAGGCAATGCGGTTTACTCAAATTTTTTCTATGTCCATTTATGCATGCACAACCAAGGCTAATAAATTCCTTGATTGATTACTGGCATCCTAATGAAGAGAAATTCATGCTAGAGGGGCAATCATTGGTGCCCACCACCGAGGACATTTACTTTCTGACTGGCCTCTCAAGGAGAGGGGAACTAGTCAACTTCCAGACTTTTCTTGCGGGGCCGAGCAAGATCTCGGAGTTGATAGCTGAGTATTGTGAGGCTGGGACCAAATGTATGGGTTCCCAGGTTCCCATTAGCAATATTACCAACTTAGCACTACAGACTATCTTGTTACTTATTGGGCGGATTACCGGCTTAGCCGTCGTGCATCAGGCTTCACACACATAGATGAATTGTGCCATCCAGTGCATGAATGCACAAATTTTTGATTGGAGTACCACACTACTGGAGTGTATGAAGAGGCAATTGAAATATTGTCGAAAGCAGACACAAAGGAACTTTGGGTTCGGGACTATGTTGTGTTCGTTCTTTTTTGAGAGAGTTCTGTGTTTCAGTCCTCGGGTTGTAGTACGAGGACATCTGGCCTCTTTTCCTGCAGTGTGTAGATGGGCAGTGTTACTTCTGCGATAGGGTGGTGGAAGGACTGTTGAGGCCTTCGACGATGACTTCTTTGCTTGGATGTCATGACAGATCCCTACTATCGAGGACTACCCATATGCAGGGATAGAATTCTCTAGAGATCCAGAGATACCTGTGCCTCTTGGCAAGGAGCGAGGGGAGATGGGTAAGTCTCCACCTTTGTAGTTTTTTGGTTTTCATATGTAATTTTATGTCTTTTTGTTATATATATCATTTTTTTGTATGCCAGAGTATTTGATTGATACATTCATTGTATGCAAATGTGGGACCCGTGCGACCTTCCGACTATGCACAGAACATACATTGTCCATGGTTGTCGCCACTAGGGGAGCAACAGTAGCAGGGAACCTTCCATCTGGAGAGGCCGAGAGGGTCCTTAGACGAGTTGAGTGGAAATTCATTGCACTCACTCACACAGTCCCAATGGCAGAGATAGAGGACCTGCCGCCATCCATGCAGCCTCATGTTGTGGGGGAACCTTAGACATGGGTCCGATTGTTTAGGCGTTTGGCTCGTGCTGTAGATGATTATAACAGGGCCCATAGGCCCTGAACAGATTTAGACTCTTTATGTGCCACGAGCACCTTATTGTATATATTTTTTGAGGGCATAAGCCTGGTGACTCGTTAATGTTCCCATTTTTGAGGCGCTTGCGTCCATCTGTGTACTCTAAGGATTTTATGATGTTTATATATGGTTTTTATATTTTTTGTGTCTTATGGATTCTATGTGCAAAAATGTATTTACATGTTTATGTCCATGTTCTTTTTTATATGTGGTCCAGATGCCAATCTAAAATTTGATTAGCTAGAGTATCTGTAATTTGTTTTAATCTCCTAGGAACATGAAAATATGTAATATAATCAAAGTTCCGTTCTAAGAGATGTACCCTAAGGAATTGTCGGTGTAACGTTGGATCATGAACCCGGTATATTCTGTTTAGCTGTGAAACAACCAGTTGAGCGTCGAGATAGACCTGGAGATGAGAGATACCCAATGAAAATGTGTCATGAAGCAACTCAATAACTGCACTATACTCGACGACATTATTTGTGGTGTCACTTAAGCATATACCTCCAGAAGATAACAACTGACCCTGTGGTGTAAAGATTACCGAAGATGCGGAGGCAAGCCTCCGCGTGTGTCAACTAGAACCGTCTGCATACCCAATGAACACCTCAGACTCACTTGACATCTACCATATTGACAAAAGATAACATCAATGACACGTCCATAACACTTTTAAAAGAAACGTAAAAAATAAATAGTACAATGACTATACATATGTTACAAAAAGTTACCCACAGTGACCTTTCTATGAGTAATACTTCTTGAGGTAGAGCCCATTTCTAGGCTCTGCCAAAGCATTCCCTTCAAAATCAACCAAAAAATAAGCACCCTTTTTTAATACCTCTTTGATAATGAAGGGTCCAAACCACATGGGTTTAAACTTTCCTACCCCCAGGGGGTCCTTGTCTTGGTCATAGACCAGGACAAGGTCGCCCTTAGAAAAAATTCGAGGACTAATGGACCTATCATATTGACACTTGACCTTATGTTTATGAGCCTCTTTGGCCAGGGATGCATCGCGATGCTTCTCATCAAGCTGCTCAAGGTGCACTAACCATTCTTCAAGTGGAGAAGTGTCTCGCAATAACTGTACTGCCAATTTCATAGATGGGATTTGACATTCGATGGGAAACACTGTCTCCAGCCCGTAAACAAGTTGGAAAGGTGAGAAATTGGTTATAGTCTTAACGGATGTTTGGTAAGCCCATAATGCCAAGTATAACATCAAATTCCAATTTGACTTGGCTGAGTTGATAGTTCGCTATAGAATAGTCTTAAGAATTTTTTTTACAGCTTCCACCTACCCATTGTCTTGGGGGTAGTAAGGTGATGAATGTTTTTTCCATAACCCAAGATTTGATGTTAATTCGGTCATCATTTGGTTTTGAAAGTGACTGCCATGGTCAGTGACAATATCTCTCGGGACGTCGAACCTTGCTATAATCTAGTTGAATAAGAAGAGAGTTGCAATCTCTCCATCATCTTTAAACGTTGGCATAGCTTCGACCCACTTAGTGAAGTAGTCAACAACTACGATGATATAGTGGTGCCCCCTTGCTGACGAGGGGTTGCATGTAGTGTAATCAATCCCCCACTTAGTTAAGGGACCAACTGTGATGACATGAAACATAGGAGTGGTATGTGCCCTCATCTTTCGAGAGAATACTTGGCACGGATGACACTTCTTGACCGATTCGATACAATCTTTGATAAGTGTCGGCCAGAAGTAACCTGCTTGTAGAATCTTTTGGGATATTGCTAACCCAGATAAATGACCACCACAAGCTCCAGTATGGCAATCGTTGAGCACTATGACGGCCTCCTCATGATTGAGACATCGACGCAAGATGTAGTCTACATCTCTCCGATACAACGTATCATCGAGTATGAGATAATTTTTAGCTTGATGGCGTATCCGTCGACGCTCGTCATGAGAAGTAGAGGTGGGGCACTTCAAAGTATGGAGATAGATAAGTATATCTCCATACCAGGGGTCTGAAGATTCAATCAAAAACATATCCCCGCAGATATGCGATTCTTCAGGCACAACGTCACCTGACTCAACTGAAAGTTTTGAAATAAGTTCTGCGAAGACCAATGACATCTTGGACTTTGCTAAAACGAAGTCTAAGTAAAATTCTTGGAGGATGACCATCCACCTACTAATTTTTCCATCGATAACTCATCTTGTCAACATGTACTGGAATGGATTCACGACAGCGATGATGGTGGTCTTGCGAAATAGAACATAGTGACGAAACCGTTGAACAGCATGAACTATTGCCAACGCAAGTTTTTCAAGATGGGAATAATTAAGTTCTGGTCCTACGAGGCCTTGGCTCAGGTAATAGATCACGTATTCTGAAAATGAATCGTCTTCCTGAACTAAAACCATGCCTATAGTTGACTTTGCGACAGCCAGATATAAGAAGAAATCTTTGTTATAATTAGGTGGATGTAGTAGAGGTGCGGTTTTGAGGGAGTGTTTTAATGCATCGAAAGAGTGTTGAGCGGCTTCTTCACAGAAAAAGGGAACATCTTTCTTTAGTAAACTCATAAATCCCTTGGTGATTTTGGCATAGTTGGCAATGACATGTCGTAAGAAATTCGCCTTGCCTTGAAGACTTTGAAGTTGTAAGATTGTGCATGGGGGGGGCAACTAGATTATTGCCTCCACCTTAAGAGGATTGACCATGATCCCTGTTGTTGATACGATGAAACCTAACAAATTTCCTGACATTACGCAGAAGTTGCACTTGTTGGGATTCAAGCGAATCTTGAAGTAGTGACAATGTGCAAAGATTAGTCTAAGGTGCGTAGGATGATCCTTTCGCTTGAGAGAGCATGATGCTAAATCATCTAGATAGGCCTCAACTATATGTTTGAGATCATGAAAAGAAAAATACATGGCCTGCTGGAATGTGGCTTCAGCATTTTTAAGGCCAAAAGGCATCTTACGATAGGCGAATGTACCCCACGAACAAATGAATGTCATTTTGTGTTGGTCTTCAGGTTTGATTTGGATTTGATTATATCTCGAAAAACCATCCATGAACGAAAAGGATTCACAACTGGAACATTCATCAATGATCTAGTCAATGAATGGTGTTGGAAAATTATCTTTTGGACATGCCTTGTTCAAATCATGTAAATCGGTACATACACGAATTGTGCCCTGTTTTTTATTGACCGACACGGGGTTTGACACCCATTGAGTCAAATGAATAGGATAAATGAAACCTGCCTTGAGAAATTTCTCAGCCTCAATCTTGATGGCTGCTGCTTTCTTAGGATTGATTGGATGAACTTTTTGTCGAACAGGCTTGGTATCAGGATACGTTGTGATTTCATGTTCAACTATTTTTCGGATCGATACCTGGCATTTCCTCATAATACCAGGCAAAAATGTCGCGGAATTCTTTGAAAATATCCATGTAAATTTGAATCTCTTCAGGGGAGAAATCCACTCTGACGAATACATTCTCCATGACACCAGGGTTTCGGGAGATGTTGATAGGTATAGTTTCAGCGATAGTCTCCATATTTGTTATCCACATTTTTGGTCATCGGGATGATGTCATGACAGTGTCATGATAATAGGAAATCAACCTCTTTACTGAGAACATTTTCATGAGAAAAGTTGCACTTGTCAGTTTCCAGAAAACTTAGCTTAAAGATAGTTCGCAGGCTGCACATATACTCACCTGCGGGAATCCTTAATTCCCGCACGCTGCCTTCAGCTTGACTGCGAACTTCTCGCACTGTACTTGAAGTCAGGGTGTAGACATGTTTCTAAAGAAGGAAAATGGATGAGTTCTCGATCCTTCTAGAAAGAATCTTCTAGAAGGATGAGTTGGCTTTCGAATGGTTGGCAAAATACCGACTTTCCAGATATCT
>JZKD02S2033344.1:20027-33157 GCA_000966675.3 Picea glauca | reverse complement strand
TTTCTTTATATAATAACGACATATACACCTAACATAAGTTTAGGGTTAGTGTTTATTTATCTTATTAGTCCATGCTAAAGCAGGGAATATAGCAATCAATTACTATCATTTCATCTATTAGGGTTGAGTTTCAAGAGCAATTCCATATCTTTATCAATGAAAAGAGAGAGAGATTATAGCTACAATTGAAGGGAAAAAGATATGTGGATTCTATAAACCTAGAATATTATGGAATCCACATACCCTTTTCCATAGAATATACCAACTAGATCCAAAAATCAAAGACATGAAATATGGTACACGCATATTATATTATCAAGGAAAAAACAATCTAAATGCAATTTGGACATTTGAAAAAAAAATTACAAGTTAAATTAGTACATCAATAAAAAATAACATACTAACCTTGCAAGTTCAAAATCCAATCTATGTAGATCGAGAATTGGATTTGTTCAACCGGTGGGTGACGGAAAAAATAAAAAGCTCAAACAAAAGCCAAGAATAGTGTCCCAACTATAGCAATTGTGTCGCAAAGTCTCTTAAAGTCACGTATATATAGATAAAATAGTCAACTAGCCTTTATCACCGACCAATGAGATAGGTAAAATTTTCATCGCTATTGCCACGGAAGATCGTCGCTATAGCGACGAACATCCCAACTTGGTTAAATTAATATTTTCGTCGATATTGTGACGAACATGCATGGAAATATCCACGAAAATCCCACCCTCTTTAAAAAAATGATGAAACTAGTGGAAGTGTGTAAAAGTTTTGTGGAATAATCCGCCCATATGTAGTAGTGACCCAAATGGGGTTGTTGCGAGTTAGTAGGAAATTTCTGAGTTTTTAGTTGTAGTTTTAATAGATGTATCCATTTTAATCTTGAATGAATATAACAAAGGAAAATTGATCCAATGCATGGTGTTGTGATTGTTTTGCATTACCCTGTTATTATTGTTTTCATGAATGAATGAATTTTGTTTCGAGCATATGAAATTGTGAGATGTTTGCATAAGTTCAAATTGTTTCTCTTGGTTGATTCTATGAAAGGTATGAAGACAGTCCACAAGGAGTGCATGGACAGAGTCTGTTTCGACTCAGAAACTCAGAAGAGATAGCGTGAGATTTCCCTTTGCAAGGAGTGCAGACTGACTACTGCAAGGCATGCACAGTCATCTGTAAGAACCCAAACTTGCATAGGAATCTGTTGCAAGGAGTGCACAGATTTGAATTCTGACTAAGTGTCGAGGTGACATTTTAAGAAGTTAAGAGAGCAGAAGACGAGAATGCTCAGAAGGGATAGCGCTTTCCAAAAGTGCAGACGAGGTCCAAGAGACAGATTCATAGGAGGAACAAAGGTCGAGGCCTTTGGATACTTAGAAAATATTATAAGTCAGATGGAGTCAGAAGCTCAGGAGGGAGAGAGACAGTGATCGTTGGATCATCGATTTAGAGGACCAACAGTCATCTGATCAAATTAAGGTGTGAAAGCCTTAGTGTTTTTCACACACAAGAGAGGGAACTTGCCAAAGTTCCGAAGTCCCAAAGTAGTTTGGGACCATCCAATCGTACGAAGTAAATATGAAATGTTGGATCATCGGAAGTAGATCTGAACCATCAAATCTGAGGAACAAGTGGCACGAATATGTGGACTCTGGGTAAGGAATCGAAGTGAATATCAACCGTATGATTCAGGAGAATTAGATCTGATTCATTGGTTTGGAAGAGACAGATCTCAACTGTCGGTCCAGAAGCACCATCAAGATCGCAAGATCGACGGTCACACTCGATTACGGGGCCAGAAAGTGCCCAGACATTAAATTTTTTAGGGCGGCCCGCAATCGAAACTACGATATCAATGAAGAGGTACGTGGAAACTAGAGGTAAATTGCAGGGAGAAAAGAGGTTGATCCCAAACCACACTTGTGCGCACTCGCAATCAGGCGTTGACATAAAGGACCTAGCTTGAGGTCACATGCGACAAGGGGCTAACGAGAAAAGAGCTAGTACCTGAAACCTGAGAGTTCAGCAGTTGCAGAAAGAGGTTGCGGGTGCCATAAAACCTACACCAGAGGATGGAGAAGACCTGTGTTAATTCCCAAGTGAGACCATTAAAGTCTCAAAGAGACAATACGGCTCGGAGTTGAATATCCTTGATAGGGAGGTCGCGTATCCCTTAGGAGAGAAGGGAAGGGTTGAATCAAGTGGTATCAGAGATGAAGTTTTTCTTGTAGACAACAGGAAAAGGAGAGGAGGCAAAAGAATTCGAAGTTTTACTTTGTGTGTGAGAGAGACAGTCATCACAATTCCACTGAGGAGACGAGTGGAACAACATTTATCCAATCAAGCTGTAGAAAGAGAAATGTGAGAGCTTCATGCAAGATTAGAGGTGATGGAGGTGGTGCAGAGGAGAGCACCTGATGCTGGAGACATTGGTGATGTCGAGAGTGAAGAAGTAGAAGACAAAGAAGTTGCAAGGAAAAATGTTTCCAAAGAATGCTTGCTGAGAGCAGTTGTTAGATTGGAAGATAGAGCCAAGATAGAGGTCCCAATGTATGAAGGCAATTTATATGCTGAAGAGTTGCTGGATTGGGTAATATCCATGGAAAAATATTTCGAATATGAAGATGTCGATGAGGAGAAGAGGGTGAGACATGTTGTCACCAGACTAAAAGGGAATGTAGCAATGTGGTGGGATGAAATGAAGGGTGAGAGGAGAAGCAACAACAAACAAAAGATAAAGATTTGGGACAGAATCTTAGCCAAGCTAAAGGCTAAATTCACGCCCAAATATTATTAGATCAATCTATTCAGGAGTTTGCAGAACCCGAGGCATAAGGTTGTGACAGTTAAGGAGTACACAGAGGAGTTCTACAAGATGAAAATCAGAACTGGACAAAGAGAGAAAGATGAAGAAAAATTTGTTAGGTATATAAATGACCTGAGGTATGAAATCCAGGATGAGATCAGCATTATGTCAGTAAGGACAGTGGAGGATGCTTATTAGTTTTCACTGAAAGCAGAGAAGAATTTGACCAGAAAACAAAGCCAGCGAGGTAGAGGCAAAAGCCCAGTCCTGAAAAAAGGTAAGGGATTTTCCCATGACAAGGCACATAAATCCAAAGTCGAGACTGAGGAACCACATAGTCACTCAGAAAGAGAAGGAAGTTCCCGATGAAGACAAGATGGTGGAAGAAGTTCTTCTAGAGGAAGAGGAAGAAGTAGAGGATAAGTAAGGTGTTATGCATGTGGAAAGACATGACACATGTCTTGGGAATGTATTGAGAAAAAGAAATAAGGATGAGGTGAAGCTCACACTTCAGAAGCATAGAGAAGGAATGTTGAAGTAGAAGGAGAAGAGGATGGAACATCCCTGATGTTGGAAAAGGTTCTCTTAAAACCAGGGGGAAAAGTTGAAAAACCAGTGTAGAGGAAAAGTCTATTCAGGATAGCTTGCAAGACTAAAGACATTGTATGCAAGGTGATAATCGATAGTGGAAGCACTGATAACCTAGTATCCACAAATATGGTGGAGAAATTGGAGTTGGAGATAGCTTCACACCCGAAACCGTACAAAGTCTCATGGTTGCAGAAAGGACACCAGGTAATGGTTACTAAACAATGCTTGGCTAAGTTTAAGATAGGAGGATACAGAGATGAAATTCTATGTGATGTAATTCCCATGGATGTATGCCATATTTTGTTGGGAAGACCATGGAAGTTTGATAGGAATGTCATTCATGACAGGAGGAAGAATACATACAGCTTGGAGAAGAATGGTAGGATGCACATGTTTCTACTAATAGAGGAGAAGAAAGTGAAAGAGGAAGCCATCACAAGCATATGTCTCATGAGTGGGAAGGAACTCCTCAAAGAAGTTAAGAAAGAACATGAGATGTAGTTTGTTGTGGTGAGGAAGCCCATAGTTATCCTTACAAGTACTTCAATGGATGATTTTCCTGAAGAAGTTCAGGAATTGTTCAATAATTTTGCTAACATAGTGGTGGATGAGTTGCCTAACTCATTTCCACCCATCAGAAGTATCAACCATCATATTGATTTGATACCAAGAACAAGTATGCCAAATAAAGCAACATATAGACTGACACCTCAAGAGAATGAGGAGGTAAAGAACCAAGTCCAGTAATTTTTAGATGAGGGGTTGGTTAGAAAGAGCTTGAGTCCATGTGTAGTACCAACTTTGTTGAGTCCAAAGAAGGATGGAGGATGGAGAATGTGTATAGACTCAAGATCCATTAAGAAGATCACCATAAAGTATAGATTTCCTTTGCCAAGAATGGATGACTTAATGGATTGTTTAAAAGAAACAAATTTATTTTCTAAGATAGATTTGAAAAGTGGATATCACCAGAAAAGGATCAGATAAGGTGATGAATGGAAAAAAACCTTTAAGACAAATGAAGGTTTGTATGAGTTACTTGTTATGCCATTTGGCTTAACAAATTCTCTTAGTACTTTTATGAGGTTAATGAATGAAATACTGAAAGATTTCATTGGCAATTTTGTGGTTGTGTATCTGGACGATATACTGATGTTTAGTAGGACTAAAGAGGAGCATTTGAGACACCTGACACTAGTCATGAGGAGACTACAACAAGAGAAGTTTTTGATAAATCTAAACAAGTACGCTTTTATGAAGACATAAATCATTTACTTGGGTTTTGTGATATCTTCAAATGAACCGAAGATGGATCCAGAGAAGGTGAAAACAATAAAATAATGGCCATCACCAAGGAGTATGTTTGAGGTAAGAATCTTCCATGGATTAAAAATTTTCTATAGGAAATTCATCAGAAATTTCAGTGGAATTTGTACACCAATGATGGACATAGTAAAGAAGGACATGTCTTTTAAATGGACAGAGGAGGACGAGAGGAGATTCAATATATTGAAGGTGAAAATAACAGAATGGCCAATTGTGAACTTACTAAATTTTGGAAAGACATTTCAAGTGAGATGTGATGCAAGTGGGGTTGCAATTAGAGCAGTTTTGAGCTAGGATAATAGATCGGTTTCCTATTTCAATGAGAAGATGAATGAGACCAAGAGAAAATACTGCACATATGATAAGGAGTTTTATGCCATAATTCAAGCCTTGAAGAAATGGAGACATTACTTTGTTCCACAAGAATTTTTCTTTTATAGAGACAACCAAGTCTTACAATTCATAACCAGACAGAAAAAATTGAATCTGAGGCATGCAAAGTCGATTGAATTTATGCAGAATTTCACTTTTGTCATAAAACATATTGTTGGGAATGCTAACAAATTTTTTGATGCATTGAGCAGGAGATGTTTGATTCTACAAGAGTTTTATGTGAATACCTTAGGTATAATGTCCCCGACCACCAATGCACTTGCCGAGCAATGCTACCACGCGAAAACATTCTCATACTTATATATATAACATGCATATTAAATCTAATTAATAGATTTAATCAAACAATACAGAGTAAGCACATGATTACTGCTAATATACATCATCAAGGACATTAACAATAACTCATATGCGCAAAAAAATACATGATAACATATAAGCATCATAGGAATGAAAAAGATAATATGAAGCACAAACTGATACTTATTTTTGAAACTGTGGTAATTCCACCAACCACGTGTAGACCTTCCATGAACCTCCTAGCCTTATACCTCACTGCTCATCACGCTCAACAATGGGTCACTCCCGAGCTGGGACTAAGCTCCACCCAAGGTAAGGGAATGCTGGACTAGGTTGAGGTTATAGGAAAAACGGCATAGAGCAACCAGAAGGATTCTCCCTAGGAGCCTTCTTACGCCCACTACTAACAGACTCGCATTCCCCACATGCATGTTCCACCCGAGAGTATACACCTTCACAAGAACAGTCCATCGGTGCTTCACCTCCCTCTCTGGGCCTCAGCAACTGGCCGGATCAGGAATTATCAGAGCTTTGTAGCTGGTGTTGGACTCACTCTAGGATAAAACCACTTCTCTGCAAGCTATATCACCTGGAGGGATATCCTCGCAGGCCTGGAAACCTTCCTTTTCTACCACGTGCTTGATAACCCGCTTCTTCAACCAGTCTTCAACTCATTTCCCGCAAGGGTGACAGTCACAATAGTAGATGGGCATAGGTTTGAAAAATGGCAATGACTTGACGCTAGACACAACATGCTCAGGCGATTTCCCTGGCATCGGTTTCCACAGAAGACACAAACAGTTCACCCATTTTGGTTCGCAGAATTGCGTGAGGGAAAAAAAAATAGAGTTCCAAAGCAGGGGAAAATGGTTTTCAGACAAAGGATCTGGAAATTGGCAGCATGGATGCAACCACAGAGGACCTCCCAGACTCTCACAGTTCAGACAACTCACAACCGAATGGAGGACGAACCCCCTCCACGGCTCAATCTTTGGTCTAAATTTCATGTGTCAGGGCCGACACATGTCTGCCATGAGGATGCATGCGCTCCATCATCCTGTGTTCCCTTTTTCACACGTTTCCCCTTCTAGGAACTTAGGATAAAAAAATGTTTTGTCACATAGCTTTTGGAATAATAAAAAAAAATTATTCCCAAGGACTTAAGCCCCCAATATTATCCCCTAGGCTCAACACTTAGCTTCTCTTTCCAACATTTTAGCCCCTTTTTCCTTACCCACTCTGTGGAATCTTAGTCCCCCATCACTCTTTCTTCGTGGTCGGTCTGCACGCAATGATTTTTAGATTTTTATTAATTTTTTGCATAATACATATAAAAAAACAAGCATCCTAGCCTTAACACTTAGACTCTCTAGACTAATAAACACATAAGCCTACCAACTTATCAATACTCGACTCACCAGCCTACAAAACATGATTTACAATTCATAAACATGATTACAACAGGGTTCGTCCTTGGGGATATTAAATTAGGGTTTGAACACCTTAAGGAAATGTACAATGATGATCCATATTTCAAGGAAGCATACAAAGAATGTGTGAATCCTGTGCTGAGAGACAGGAGCCAGTGGAGAGAGTATATGATTAAAGAGGGATTGTTGTTCAATGGAAATTAGTTGCGCATACAAAAATTATCAATGAGGAATAACCTTTTGAAGGAAAATCATAGTGGGGGATTGGTTGGACATTTAGGCCATGATAAGACATTTGCACAGTTGAACAGTTCATACTATTGCCCAAGTATGAGAAAAGAAGCGATAAAGTTTGTGAACAGATGCACAATTTGCAACATGCAAAAGGAAAATGACAGAACACTAGATTGTATCAACTATTGCCAATAGTAGAGAGGCCTTGGGATGTAATAAGCATGGCTTTTGTCTTGGGACTGCCAAGAATGAAAAGAGGATGTGATTCCATATTTGTGGTGGTGGATAGGTTTTCAAAGATGGCACACTTTATCCCATGCCAGAAGACTAGTGACACAACACATGTTGCAAATATGTTTTTCAAGGAAGTTGTGAGACTTCACAGACTACTGAGGAGCATTGTCTCAGACATAGACACAAAATTTGTTGGTCATTTTTGGAGAACATTGTGGAAGAAGTTGGGGACAAATTTTTCCTTCAGCTCAGCTTATCACCATCAGACAGATGGGCATACTGAGGTGGTAAACAAAAGTTTGGGAAACTTATTGAGGAGCCTGGTCACTGAGCATCATAATCAGTGGGATCAGATCCTACCACAAGTAGAATTTGCATACAATGACTCACCCAATAGGAGCACTGGAAAGATCCCATTCCAAATACTATATGGAATGCAACCCAGGGGAGTATTTGAGTTGAGAGACATGGAAAATAGTGAGATCATAAGCACTGGAGAAAAAGATTTTGCTACAGAAATGCAGAAGTTCCATAACCAGATCAGAGGATAGTTGTGGAGCTCTAACCAAGAGTACAAGCACAAAGTTGATAAACATCATAAAGAAATTAAATTTGAAGTAGGAGATCAGGTTCTGGCACATATCAGGAAAGAAAGGTTCCCTAGTGGAACATATAACAAGTTGAAGATGAAGAAGATAGGGCCATGTAAGATATTAAGGAAGTTTGGTGCAAATGCCTATGAGATTGAGCTTCCATATGATGTGGGCATATCACCCATATTCAATGTTTCATACATGTACCCTTATAGGGAATATGACTCAGAGGGATAAGAAGTTCAAGAGAAGTATCAATGGGAGAAACAAATGCCTATAGAAAAAAAACCGCAGATGAAGAAGATCATTGATCAGAGGATTGGCAAGAAGACCAGGAGGAAGACCCATTTTGAATATCTGGTCAAGTGGAAGGGACACCCAATAGAAGATGCGAGTTGGGAAAATGTAGTTGATATCCGGCAGCATGGAAAGTTGGTGCATGAGCTCATGGACAAGAGTCCATAATGTTTTTTCTAGGGGAGTATGATGCAGGAGAATCTTCAACGAGCACGTGTGGAAGGAAAACTCAACACCTTGGAATCATTTCGGAATCTTAATGTTGTCTTTTGCTGCAAATATTTTGGAGCTGATTGAAAAACAGAAGAAGATCAAACGCTTGGATGCTGAATGATCACAAACGATCTGGGAGTTTCACTCCTAGTCTTGAATGTAACCGAACTTATATAGTTGTAAGGTTTTATTTTTCAAATAGACGATTAGTCCCGGGGAACCATAAGAGCCCTCTGAGATAAATAGAGGTTTTGTACGCCCAAATGGGGCTGTTGCGAGTTAGTAGGAAATTTTTGAGTTTTTAGTTGTAGTTTTCATAGCTGTGGCCATATTAATCTTGAATGAATATAACAGAGAAAAATTGATCCAATGCATGGTGTTGTGATTGTTTTGAAATTCCTTGTTATTGTTGTTTTCATGAATGAATGAATTTTTTTTCGAGCATATGAAATTATGAGATGTTTTCATAAGTTCAAATTGTTTCTCTTCGTTGAGTCTGTGAAAGTTGTGCACACAGTCCACAAGGAGTTCATGGACGGAGTCTGTTTCGACTCAGAAGCTCATAAGAGATAGCATAAACTTTCCCTTTGCAAGGACTACAGAGTGATTGTTCCAAGGCATGCACAGTCATCCACAAGAACCCAAACTTGTGTAGGAATCTATTGCAAGGAGTGCACAAATCCGAATTTCGACTAGGTATCGAAGTGAATTTTTAAGAAGTCAAGAGAGTAGAAGATGAGAAATCTCAGAAGGGACAGCGCTTTCTAGGAGGAACAAAGGTCGAAGCCTTTGGATACTTAGAAAATATTCTAAGTCAGAGGGAATCAGAAGCTCTAGAGGGAGAGAAACAATGATCATTGGATCACTGATTCAGAGGACCAACAATCCTCCGATCAAATTAAGGTGCATGATCCTTAGCATTTTGCACACGCAAGAGAGGGAACTTGCCAAAGTTTCGAATCCCTGAAGTAGTTTGGGACCGTCCAATCGTCCGAAGTAAATCTCAAGCGTCGGATCATCCGAAGTATATCTAAACCGTAAGATCTGAAGAATAGGTGGCAAAAATCTGTGGACTCCGGGTAAAGACCCGAAGTGAATGTAAATCGTCCGATTCAGGAGAATTAGATCTAAATCATTTGTTTGGAAGAGACAGATCTCAGGCGTCAGTCCAAAATCACCGTCAAGATCGCAATATCAATGGTCATTCTCAATTACAGGGCCAGAAAGTGCCTGGACGTTAAAATTTTGAGGGCGGGCCACAATCGAAACCACGGTATCGATGAGGAGGTATGTGAGGACTAGAGGTAAATTGCGGGGAGAAAAGCAGTTGATCCCAATCCAGTATTGGGTGTGGTTGCAATTGTGCATTTACGCGAAGGACCTAGTCCAAGGTCACATGCGACAAGGGGCTAACGAGAGAAGAGCTAGTGCCTGAAACCTAAGATTTTAGCAGTTGCGGAAAGAGGTCATGGGTTCCATAGAACCTACACCAGAGGATGAAGAGGACTTTTGTTAATTCCCAAGTGAGACCATTAAGGTCTCAGAGAGGAAATCCGGCTCGGAGTTGAAGATCCTTGACCGAGAGGTCATGTAGCCCTTTGAAGAGAAGGGGGGGGTTGCATCAATATAGAAAGGAGCTACTAAGTAGAAAACAATCCATCCTAGCAGCTATATGCCCAAGACCAACTCATTTGTTGTTCCACGTAAAATTCCCTTTTAGCGGGGGAATATCCATTAGAACCATAATAGATATTAAATCATCCATATTTTCTCAAACTTAATCACGAACAATGGATCCACCTGTTTTGTCTTTCAAAATCATTGTTATATTAAAATCCCCAGCTATTGTGCAATTTTGAGGGAGATATTCATTTTCAAGGTCCATAAGAGATTGCCAACATTCTACTTTTCCCCAATAGTTACGAGGAAGAAATAGGACATGCATGAAGATAAAAGAGTTAGCTTAAACATTAACCAATGTGTTGCTTGATAACTATATTCCAACTGAGACACTTATGAAATCCAAAGAGTACAAAGGCCTCATGAGGCCCCTCTTGCACCGATTGTCATACCCTTACATTTTTTCCAAATTCTTTGCATATTTTGGAGAGCTTCTTGCTCCCTCATTTTAGTCTCCTGGATCAAACGTATTTAAGGCTTTTCTGTGAAAACTAATCTCCCTGTACCTTCGTTTTTGTCTCTACTACCTAATCCTCTGCAGTTCTAGGAGACAATTTTCATCATTTACTTGAAGATTTTGTTGCCCCCTTTTAGAGAGATGAGAAGAAACTCCCTTTGTTGGGGGGGCTTGGGACTTCACTGACTTCCCATGTTTTTTAAGAATCCCCTCCAAAGTGGTTTGGATGCCCAACTCCCTTTCTTTGTCTGCTTCTTTTCTAACTGATCTAATTTATTTTGCGGACATTTTTTGCAAAATGTTTGTATTCATGACATGATTTACATTTGAATGGAAGTTGTTCATAATCTACTTGTTGAATATATGACCAGTTATCCAAGGTAAGTTGAATGGATTCAGGAAGTCCTTTTTCTAGATCTACTTCAACACATAATCTTGCACACGCTTGAAGGCCATCTCATGGTTCGACACGATCTATATACTTGGCTAGAGTATTTCCAATATTTGTAAGGGTTTCATCATTCCAACAGTTTAATGGGAGGAATGGAAGACACACCCAAACATGCATCGCGGAGGGAATGTCATTCTCAAGGATAAAATTAGGAGTCCACTTATTCAGGTACATTCCCCTTGATCCCATGAAATAAGGGTCGCTTCTAAATGTGAGATCTTGATCTTCTTGGAATCATTTCGGAATCTTAACACTGGCTTTTGCTGCAAATATTTTGGAGTTGATTGAAAAACAGAAGAAGATCAAACGCTTGGAAGCTGAATGATCACAAACAATCTGGGAGTTTCACTCCTAGTATTGAATGTAACCGAACTTATATAGTTGTAAGGTTTTATTTTTCAAATAGACGATTAGTCCGGGGGAACCATAAGAGCCCTCTGAGATAAATAAGGGTTTTGTACACCCAAATGGGGTTGTTGCGAGTTAGTAGGAAAATTTTGAGTTTTTAGTTGTAGTTTTCATAGCTGTGTCCATTTTAATCTTGAATGAATATAACAGAGAAAAATTGATCCAATGCATGGTGTTGTGATTTTTTTTCAATTCCTTGTTATTGTTGTTTTCATGAATGAATGAATTTTGTTTCGAGCATATGAAATTATGAGATGTTTTCATAAGTTCAAATTGTTTCTCTTCGTTGAGTCTGTGAAAGTTGTGCGCATAGTCCACAAGGAGTTCGTGGATGGAGTTTGTTTCGACTCAGAAGCTCATAAGAGATAGCATAAACTTTCCCTTTGCAAGGACTATAGAGTGACTGTTGCAAGGCGTGCACAGTCATCCGCAAGAACCCAAACTTGTGTAGGAATCTATTGCAAGGAGTGCACAGATCCGAATTTAGACTAGGTGTCGAAGTGAATTTTTAAGAAGTCAAGAGAGCAAAATATGAGAAAGCTCAGAAGGGACAACGCTTTCCAGAAGTGCAGACGAGTTCCAAGAGACAGACTCGTAGGAGGAACAAAGGTTGAAGCCTTTGGATACTTAGAAAATATTCTAAGTCAGAGGGAGTCAGAAGCTCTAGAGGGAGAGCAACAATGATCATTGGATCACCGATTCAGAGGACCAACAATCCTCCGATCAAATTAAGGTCGCGAGCCTTAGTATTTTTCACATGCAAGAGAGGGAACTTGCCAAAGTTACGAAGTCCTGAAGTAGTTTGGGACCATCCGATCGTCCAAAGTAAATCTCAAGCGTCGGATCATCCGAAGTAGATCTAAACCATAATATCTGAAGAATAGGTGGCGCAAATCTGTGGACTCCGGGTAAATACCCAAAGTGAATATAAATTGTCTGATTCGGGAGAATTAGATCTGAATCGTTGGTTTGAAAGAGACAGATCTCAGGCATCAGTCCAAAAGCACCGTCAAGATCGCAAGATCAATGGTCATGCTCAATTACGGGGCCAGAAAGTGCCTGGACGTTAAAATTTTGAGGGCGGGCTGCAATCAAAACCACGGTATTGATGAGGAGGTACGTGGGGACTGGAGGTAAATTGCGGGGAGAAAAGTAGTTGATCCCAATCCACTCTTGGGTGTGGCTGCAATTGTGCGTTTACGCGAAGGACCTAGTCCGAGGTCACATGCAACAAGGGGATAACGAGAGAAGAGCTAGTGCCTAAAACCTGAGAGTTTAGTAGTTGCGGAAAGAGGTTGTGGGTGCCATAGAACTTGCACCAGAGGGCGAAGAGGACTTTTGTTAATTCCCAAGTGAGACCATTAAGGTCTCAGAGAGGAAATTCGGCTCGGAGTTGAAGATCCTTGACCGAGAGGTCGTGTAGCCCTTTGGAGAGAAGGGGGGGGATTGCATCAATATAGAAAGGAGCTACTAAGTAGAAAACATTCCATCCTAGCAGCTATATGCCCAGGACCAACTCACTTGTTGTTCAAAGTAAAATGCCCTTTTAGTGTGGGAATATCCATTAGAACCATAACAGAGATTAAATCATCCATATTGTCTCAAAATTAATCACGAACAATGGATCCACCTGTTTTGTCTTTCAAAATCATTGTTATATTAAAATCCCCAGCTATTATGCAATTTTGAGGGAGATCTTCATTTTCTAGGTCCA
>JZKD02S2033343.1:51708-80093 GCA_000966675.3 Picea glauca | reverse complement strand
ATACCAATTGTTGGATTACTGAGGGGGGGGGGGTGAATCAATAATAACGTAATTATAATCCTTTTCCTCCAAATAATCCAAGTGTTATATCAATGTAGAATTATTATCCAATAATGATAAATAGGAAATGAACAATCACACACAAACATAGTACACTAATGTTTTACATGGAAACCCAAATCGGGAAAAAACCACATAATACTTTTTCTTATATGTCTTGAATAATTACATTCATTGGAAGCACCAACTTCCTTTGTTTTCTAGCTGCAACTGGAAGGAGGCTCCAAACCCCTATTTTCTCAGGATACAACCTGAGGGAAGCTCCAACTCCCCAATTCTATAGATAAAACCAGAAGGAGGCTACAACCCCCGTGTTCTCCGGCTACAACCAGAAGGTGGCTACAACCACTTGTCCTTGACCCATCCAACTACCTTGAAGTATAAGTAGAATGATCGAACCACTGCCAATCTATCACTGTGAGATATATTTCTCTACAACTGTAACAACCTATACCACTAACCTGTATCTAATATGTACAACTACCCTGCAATCAATCTGTACCTGAACTGAGCATGTATCTACAAAAATTACAACAGATACATGACCTGTAGTGTTGCAACTCGTGTATGTACACACCCTATCTGTTATGAAGCCAGTGTATGTACACTACCAAACTGTTATGCAACTTGTGTATTCATTTTGAAACTAGGGTTTCCTTTTCTTGAAAATTTTTGACCTTCTTTAACTTCATTCACATAGATTTGTAACCTTTCACTGTATCCAGAATATAAATGTACCTTGTGCATGCATCCTCATATATAAGATTTACTCAAGACACGTATGTATTTCTCTAGTCATGTGTCATATAGGTATGTGCAATCATGAACAAGTATAATATCCCTAACATGATCTTAGTCATCAACCCATTTATGATATGCAGTCTATCAATACATCAACTACTACACAAATACAATATCTCAACCATGTACCATAAAAATCCTTAGCCATATGCCAAGAAGTACAAGATGTGCCTCACAAGAAGTATCAATGATGAATATACCAGCACTATATTTCTATAGATCTAACTTATGCAGAAGATCCCATGAAGCCACTAGTCTCTCTAGGGAGAATCCTCAAATCTCCATTTCCATTCCTCATGCATGCATCAAAATCCAACTATTCATAGAAATAAGACATACCTTTTGAACCAATGGATGAATCTGATGTATCTGAGCACTTTAGACCTTCTTGGGAGCTTGATCTCAGAATCTAGAACCTCTACATCTTCATCTCTTCAAGTTTCCATGGATTTACCAACATGTACGCACCTTGTACATAGATAGTTCATGTATAAATCATCATGTACACAATTTGTACACAGACAACCCGTGTATAACTCAACATGTACGCACCTTGTACAAAGACAACCCACATACACCTCAGAAAATAGGGTTTTTCTATAATTTCGAGAATTTCGCCATCAACCCTTCGTGCTACCTCATACATTCACCACTTCATATGTATCCACAAGTATTTATAAGAATATTTACACAAAAAAATAGATATACACTATGTACAAGTGTGTGTATAATGAGTGAGCATCGCCTCTTGTTTATATTTTTGCCTTGCACTTTCCTTATTTTAGGGATTCTTCATTTAAAATAATTTATTTTGCAAAGCACTTTGACCCTTGGGGGATTATATAAGACTTATGAGGGGTTCTCCAACTTCATATGGTCATAAATCTCTAACCGTGAGGAGTTATGTAACATTCCACATACCACTAGATGTGGCATGACAAGCACTATCCATCTAGGATATTTTCACTGGAAAATTCATTGTTCTTCATCTCATTATTCCTAAAATAAGCATGGGTTATCTCACTCTACAAAATGTCTTCCAGTGAGGGATTTCACCATAAGGGAACCACATTGTAGTTCATCCATTTTTACTTATTATCAACCATGACAAGACAATAATGAGTCATCTTTACATCAAACAATATTGGGTTCATTACCCAAACCTTGTGCTACAGGGCTTTGTTCAAGGGTTGACATCAATAATAGCCAACCTTAATCAACATAATCTAACGGAAAGGACTTAAACAAGCATTGAGTTGGATGGCCACCATTTATTCTAGGTCTTCAAACTTTGGAGGTTTCGAATCTCAACACCTTCTTTCCTCCAGAGTGATCGCCTACTGTGGTAAGTCATAATATAGCAGAGACCGCTTGCTGTCGGTTAACATTTGATCTTACACTATCCTTCCACTATAGTAGATTGATGGTTTAGAATACACCCGACATTAGATCAACGGTCGAGATATCCTTTGGGTCTCCGGACTTTGGAGATTTCAAATCTCAATCTTTCACTGTAATATGATCGACGGTAGAGAATGCTCCGAAGTGATCTTTCAGATCGGATGACTCATATCCTTGCTGACGTGGTCTCCCATATGCCCTTTGCTGACATGGTCGACCACGTATCCTTATTGACATGGCCTGCCATATGTCCTTGCTAACGTGGTCGACTAACTATTGATGACGTAGGCTATCAATATGAGTGGTACATGTCTTAACCTCATGGCTTCAGAACTTTGACCTTTGGGTGATTTTACATGTTCTCAAATTCATTTCACTGAAGTTTTCAACATCGAAGTTGACCATAATACTGATCCTCTAGTTATCATGTATTGTCCAGATCTAACAGTCCTTATTCATTTTGACCTTTGGGACTTCAAGTAATTCGACTTCTCCAATTCCCAATTCTTTAGAAGTGAGATTCTCTGAAGTGTAACCTCCTAACAAATTTTAACCTGAAATGATTGTTTTTCATCGATCATGGTTTTAGATTGACAGATTGATCTATCTGCGATTCATATCTTCTAGCTTATCCTATCCTTCCACTCGAAAATGATCCGACGACTAACAATATTTCACATATTTGAGAAGTCAGCCTTTCTTCTTATGTTGTCTTTCCATTTACTTTTAATCTGATGGCTTACGAGATTTCAGATAAATGAACTCTTGTCCCTTTCATCTTATCATGTCCTTCCACTGAAATTTCATCCAACTGTCATGAAGACACTCCAAGAATATCCACGATCAAGAATGATTGTGGAGCTACAACTTGCGAGTGATTTAACTCATCACCCAAATGAAACAATTGGAAGTTGTGCATTGTTGGTGAGTTAACCACAATCATTGATCTTCGAAGGTATAAGATCGAATGGTCCTGAATAATTGTGGGATTGGAACAAGCATTTTATTTAATTCTCCTTTTTATCTCCTCAATTAACCCTTGTCATTGATCTGAAGATTTCACATCCAATGGTCACGATTTGATATGATTTTTATCACGCCATCTCTTATGATATTTTGATATTCATTTGTTAACTCTCCTAATCTTTAATATTTGTTTGACATCAGTTATTATATATTGTTTGGTTGGTTGTCCAACGTTTCTTTTGAAATTCATTGTGCCATCTCTTCTGAGCTTTGATATTCATGCATTTGCTAAACCTCCTAAGCTTTTATCATAGGAACATTGTTGATCCTATCGTGATAAAAAATAGTCATGAATTTCTTCAGTCTTAAGGTGATGTTCTTCTGTTGATTCTTAGTATACTTTGCTTCCTGATATTAACCTTGCTACTCTACTTATTATGATTGTTGACATCAATGACAACACATGAATGAAAATATGTCCAACATCTTCCCCATCTGACAATTTTTGTTTTCGAGTCATCCCCCAATGACACATATCCTCCTTCATATCAGTCATAGTTTTAAAACCATTCTCTATGTGGTTTCATATGATATGATTCTCCTAAGTCAATTAACCAAACATATTGATCTAACTGTGTATTTGTTGATCTTAGATATACATCACCTTCTTTATCTGGGTAGTATTTCTCTCAGTCGAATTCTTCTCATTAGATCTTGTACTAACTTCCATTTCCTTTGTCTTGTAATCCCTTTTATAATTCCCATATTTACCGCATTTCCAACATCTTCTCATCGACCAAACTGGGGATTTAGATATACCCTTTGACTTAGACTTTCTACCAGATAATTTTCCTTTATCTTTGTCAATCAGGCGACCTCCAACGTCCCTAGTTTTGATCCCTATGAATTATAATGTAATTGTATAAATTTGATTTAGGTTGGTGAGCTGATGTGTTGGGGAAAAGATATTCTACTAGCTTAATGTCAATACGAAGGCTGAATGATATATTATGTGCATTGAAATAACTAATAAAAATAGTAATCATTGGTTGTGATACGAAAGAGATGAAGAACAATGGTGGGGATATGATTCCATAAGAGAGAGGGGTCCAAGGGGGGATTATTCATGGGTATTAATCCTACCCACATTATTGAATTATTATCATTGTGTCTAAACCTTTTACTTGTTGATTGAGTGTTCCTAAAGCCAATAATTAAAATCATGTAAGAGGGTGGGTGTGAGGAGTCACATCCTATATTTATTGGAAAGCATGGGAATGAGTAGAATCAACTTGGGAAAGAGTGTAATTCAAGTCAAGAAATAAAAGAAGGAGGGCAAATTTGTATGGCCAAGGGAGAATTTTTCTAGACAATCATGTTTTTGCATGGAGAGTAGTTTCTACTTGCATATTTTGGACAAAATGAGAGGAGACGAGTGTTGACAGGAGAACCAACCATGTTAGGCTTGAGGGAAGCCATTGTTGGGATGTTTTTTATGTTGATAAAAATGCCTATGTGCCTATAAATTGTTTTGTGAGCCTATGGAGTGTTCTTGTGTAGAAAAAATGACTCAAGAGCCTTGTGAGGGAAATTGTGAGGACTCCTCGAGTAGCTAGGAGGCGTTTTGATAAACTAGATGCAATGGAGCCCTGGAGGGAAGTGGGAAGGACTGAGGGACTATGTACAGTGAATGGGGATCCCATTTCTTGGGTTTTGCAGGTTTTGGGGAACATAGATGAACCTAGGTTATGGGGATATTGTGTGTGGATAGTGGATATCTAGAGGGACGAATCTCCTTGCGGACTCATATCCTCGTCTCAAGGGTGGCTTGTTTTTAAGAGAAGAATAACAACAATGCCTATGGTTGGGAGGTTTATCCTTCATATTCATTCAGGTGATTAGATATTAACAGATAAGTTCCGTGTAGTATTTATTATGATATTACATTGTGTAAATGGTTTATATTAATGTTGTGTTTTTTGTTTTCTTGAACAGTGAATTCATGTTAATATATGTTTTTAGATGCATTTAGAACTGTAGTATCATTCAAATGGTCAAATTTGGGTGTGATGCATGGATACTAAGCTACAAAAAATTAATAAGAAGAAAGTAGCATGTCTTAATGTGTCTTTCACCCGTAATGTTGCTCAGGGAGAGGCTGGGTACGTTACAAAATGGTTTTAGAGCTATTGATTCAACACTACACCCATATGGTCCAATAACCAATGTGAATTTGAGTAAATCCGTTGTCGCATACTTTGGTCCATGCCAATTTTGGAAAAAAAAATGGGAGAAAATAAGAGTTAAATCCCAAAATTTGTGGTTAAGATTCATGTTATAGTGAATCATAAATGTTTAAGGAGTTTAATGGAACCAATTTGCAAGTTACAGAGCCAAATTTGACTTGGAATGATTGAATTTTGAGTTTTAATGGTTTTTGTAGAGTTACAAACAGGTTGATGAATCGACGGTCGATATCTCTTTTGAGCTCGAGATCGATGACTAAGATTCATCATGATAAATTTAAAAATTTATAAGGTTCAACCATTTTGAAAGGTTGATCAAATAAATAAATAACATTGGAATAAATATGCATTGGAGTGCATAATGGAAGTGATGCATGAACGGATATAAGAAAGATATAATGGATGAACATGAAATAGGCCTGAAGAGGTTAGTTTATTAGTGCATATTGGTGGAAATTTTGTGCATATGGGAATTCCTAGACATGTATATGGTTAAGCCCTAAATAGTGGCATACTACCCCTTAATTGGGGCATATTACATTAGTAATGCTATTTTATTTATGTGGTCTTGGATCCATTAGTTGTAATTGTACCTCCTAGTCTCATATATATACCAAGGAGACCTCTTCATTTGGAATCATATTGTATTTGAAAATTTTTGTGGTGTATAAGGAGGTTGCCCCATCAAAGAGGATTATTATCTAGAATTGTCTCCTTTTTAAGGCGTTGAGTACTTATTTTGATGTTTTTTTATGCTATTTCAATATTTGGTTGTTAACATTTGGTATTAGAGCTCAAGGTCTTGGGGTTTCACTATTGCATATGAGACACCTTGTAATTTTCCTTATAAATTTGTTTCTACGATGTTTTAGAAGGAACCCCTTGGATTATATTTATTAGACAGATCTAGGTACTTGGGGTTCAAATTTAAGCTTTTGAGGCCTTATACTTTCATAGATATAGCTTGTGTAAGATAGGGTTCTCGAATCATCCTGAATTTATTCATCACGTAATTTTCACTATAAAAATGTTTTTGTAACGTTTCAAACCCTAAAACCTATATTTTATTCATAGAAATTATCAAGGTAGTTGTGATTAGAATTTAAGCTTTTGGGTCATCCTAATTTTGTAGATACACCCTATGTAAGATAGGGCATCTGACTAGTCATATTAACTAGTCTCAAACAAGTGTTCTGGGTAAAATATTGATATCGTATTCAATGAGTATCCAAATTAAGTGAGACTATTTGCATTGGATAGTAGGCAGTCTGCAGTATTTATGGTACAATTTTTAGAATAAAATATCATATATTGTGCTCTTCGCACACTTTTCAAGTACACTCTCCTGGAAGGGACAAAATCAAAAGGTGTGGGGAAGTTACCATAACTTCCACTTGGCACATCCAGTTTTTATCAGAAATGTTGAATTGAAGAGAAGACGTATCAGAGAACTACAAAAATAAATTTTTAGACCCAGAAGGGTAGAAATTTTGGAGATACAGTAGAATAAAGATAGTCTAGCAGAACCACCTTGAAATCAAGGTTTAAAAGTGATACTTGGCCAACATGCCACTAAAAAAGGGAACTTATACACCAAATAATCCTCCAGACGATCCTACTTGGATTCTTGATGAAGGTGAATAAATGTGTAGGGATATAAATATTTACAAAAGAAGATAGTAACAAAAGATGAACTACAAAGGATGATGGATTCAATTGAAGATAATTTGGAGGCAATAATGCTTACTAAGATAGATGGTTTAAAAACGGATATCATGGAAGCATTGGAAAATTTCCTAACAGAGAGGCCACCTGAAAGTGAAAATGTATCACATGAAATTCATGATGAGGACACAAGGAATATGAATCAAGATTGGAGAAACACCAACTTTGGGTTGAAGACCAACCAATTTCCTAATATCGATATGAGGAAGTTTAATGGAAAGGATCCAATCACATGGATACTTCAGATGGAGCAATTATTTGATCTACATGATGTGCCACATACACAAAATGTATGAATTTATTCGTTATATTTAGAACCCAATCAATTTGTATGGTATCGATGGATTTTTTCTCGCAAACCACTTGTCACTTGGAAAATTTTCACGGAAGAAATGATAGCACATTATGAGGTTACAAGGAGAAATACCGTCTCTAGCCAATTGATAAATCTCAAGAAAAAAGGTTATGTTGTGGAGCACATTTAGAACTTCCAAAGATTGATTATAAAGGTAACATATATTCTAGATGAGCACTTGATTGATGAATTCATAGGAAATTTAAAGGACAACATTCAACATGAGGTTCACCTTTGGGAACCTAAATCATTGGAGAATGAATTCAGGGTGGAGATAAATGTTGAAAGTAAAAATATGGCTATGGATACTAGAAGGACCACTCCTAACATTTATCAAGAGAATAATGTTCCTTCCTCTAAAACACATCAACCTACAAGGTTGACACCTCAACAATTAGAGGAAAGAAAAGAAAAAGTTTTATGCTTTAATTATGACAACAAGTATAGTAAGAGACATAAGTGTGGTGAGAATACATTATTCTACATAGATTGTGCAGATGAAGAAGAACAAGAACAAGAACAAGAACTATCTCAAAACTAGTAAATTTGGGTCATTTTGCGACGACAATTTCAATGCTGTTGCGACGTTATGTCATGGAGATTGTGAAAAATATTGGGTCCCTCAAACATCACATCATATCCCATGGAAAGTGAAACTAACCTGAGATAACATCGCAAGTGCGATGGCACAATGCTCTTGTCGCAAGAGATACGACTTACAGAGGTCATTGTAAGAACGACAACCAAGAAATCGTCGCAAGAATAAAACGGATGGACAGTCGTCTTCGTCGCAAGGGAAACAACATATCCTAGTTTATTTGATGAAAAGGTCATAGAAAGAGAGACAAAATGTCTATTGATGTGACATACTATTCATACGATCGATGATTGTGTTATTCACAAGGCAAATGCCACTACTACCAACACCGGGTTGAACATGCACCAAAAATCTCTTTATAAAAACAATTTTTTTTTTCATGAGATAATATAAAATTTAAAAACATACATTCATAATTGAACATAAGAGTACATTAAAAAAACACACTATAAATTATGGTTATTACCTTATATGTTTTAAGTTGTGACATAATGAGATTGATCCTTTCTAGGACGTAAGGAGTTTGATCTGGACGGTATAACAAGCTATCAAGTTCCTTGTTTTCTTTAATGATCCTTCTTTTTATTAATACCATTGGATCGAGGGATGAATATAGCCCCTCCTCATTGAATAAATAATGATCAACATGTCTTGTCGACTACATATAATTTCAACATGAAACTCAATGTTATTTCAATTATATAAACAAATTAAATAAATGATCGCCACACAAATAAAATTATATAAAAAAATAATAAAATTCATGTAAAATGAAAGTTGAATTTGATAATCATTTACATGTTCTGTGGCTATCCCTTTTCCATGATCATCCTGTCACATTATAATATAATTAGAACCCCCAAATATTGAAAAAATTGTTAACGATAACAAAAAAACTGATTGCAACCCAATTAAAATCAACCTCAACGATCAACCTCCCACAATATTATAAAATTGGGATTGTGAAATATTTAAAACATTGTTAAAGATAAAAAGAATATAATGCAATAAGTAGAAGCTTCTTGAGGAGGTGTTTCATAAGTACCTGCACACTATTAGTCAATGTTTCTCTTTGATTCAAATGGTAATCCACTAATAACTCTTCCACGAGAGCTATCTTTTTTATTGTGCACATGACTACCCGATTCTCTTCGTGTATCTCATATATGCAAATAGGTTGCTTTTTTTTTTCTCGGGTTGTGTGTTGTTTATAAACCCTACAATATTGCCAGAATCTTTATGTCTTCCATCAATATAGATAGTCGCTCCCTTATTTTTATCATTGTTTATTAGTTGTATATAATTTGAGGTGAGTGCATATCTCCACATACTTCGCATATACTAGAATAGCCACATCCAATCATTATAACTGTAAAAAGGTCTGACATAGTTCATCAATTCATTTATTGTATTGTATTTTACAATTATTCCATCCATGGTAAATAGCCCCATGCCATGCAGGGAGGATGGTGTAATGCGATATTTCCTATTGTTGACAATGAATTTAGTGTCTAACAAAGGCATTTCCTTAGGTACCCATTGTTTCACCATATTCTTATACCTGAGTGGAACCTCTATGTCTCCTATGCTCTCATCATCAAAAGAGAATGATCCTCCTTCGACAAGAAAATATTCCATGCGTCTACAAAATTTTCTTTTGACATTTTCACCTCTGGTCCTTGTTTGCGTATCATATCTACTAGATGTAGTCGTGTTTCCCTCTATTTTTCCTAATTAAGCTTCCCTCACTCAAGGAATAAATATCTGATATGTACCTGTTTGTTTGTACCTTCAGTCACTTGTGCATGTGTTGTTTGTGATTAGTCCATCCTCATCCTAGTTCCAATTTTTGAATTTTTTTTTCTATATTCAAAGTTCTAAATAATTTTTTTATATCTTTAGTTTTGGATGCACAATTAGAGGGTGCAATAATTCAAATGTGATAGTTTCCATGAGTATGGGAAGCTAGCTAAGGAATGTCCTCTCCCAAACATAAGAAAAATATGGGTTTGTAAGGATATTTAAGGAAAGAAATATTTCGATCAGACTCCATAGATGAACATCCCCTCTATGTGAACCTTAAAAACAATTCTCGAAGAAAACTCTATGTCGATAACAAAAGAAAGGAGGAAAATGGTCAGAAAGAGGTGCATATCTTGGATCAAAAGAATATGATCGATCTCTCTTATAAATTGAGTAAGAAAAAATCTCCTCCTCCCCCTATTATTGAATTTTGTTTTTTGATAAATTTCTCTTTGGGTCTTGGAAGGTAGGTTTATAAAGCATAACCAAGACTCAATATAGTGAATTTATTCCTATCCTTTCAAGGATATCGATTCCCTATCCTCCCCCTATCATCCTTTGGATGGATTGGGAGGTAATGAAACTGTTGGATGCATCTCTCTAGGAAATTATAGAGCTTTTCTATGGAAGAAAATTGTACCAAATACTCATAATGACTCCCAAGTCTCTAAGACTACCAAGTACAACCTTAGACCAAGGAACATGGAAACATCTATTTTTTGAGGAATGATTATCAAAGGTCTAGGGTTCTTGGATGAGAAAGACCATAAAGAGACTAAGACAGGGAGAAAAACATTCCCATCCCTAGGTCAAAAGAAAACAAATACCAAATTCAAAATTGGAAGAAAAGTAATATTGATTAGTTGTCCTAGATAAAAGGCCCAAAGAGATGGTTTAGATGATCTTCCTAACCATAAACTATATAGGGTTGGTCAATTCCTGAAATAAATTGGTTATTAAAAGGTTAACTAAAGTGTATAATCCATATATCATATTCTTACAATAACTAATGACAGATGGAGAAAAGTTAGTTCAAGATTTATCCATGCTTTTAATGGGGTGGGAATTTAGTTCCATGGATGCTATAAGAATATCTATATAAAATGTAACTAGTTGGAAACTAGGATTACTCTCCTATTCTTACTCTTGGTAATTTTTTACTGGGACCTATCTTTTCTCTCTAGACCTTCGGAAGGAAATTAGTTGCTTGAATACTTATGGCCCCTAATCCAATATGCTAGAATTCTAGGAAAATTTATTCAACTATACATTTGTACAAAAGGGTTTGGTGATAGTTGGAGGTGACATGAAATTCTCTCTAGGTGTTTTAAAGGTTTTGGGACCATTGGGTTAGGTTGATAATTTTATATCTTTCTTCATAAGCAAATTGGAAAGGGTGGGATTTTTGAATATTGAACCAAAAAAACATAACTCGACATAAAGAACTTGGAGGATATGCAAGGTAAGAATATCTAAGACTATGGATTATTTCTTAGTATCAAAATATTTCATTGATGAGGATATTTTTATTTTCTAAGGGGTCTCCATAGGTGGGATCCTAATCACAACTGAATAATTTTCGAAGTGGAAAAGTTTGAAAAGAAGAACTCATGTGAACCCTTTAAAGTTCCAAAAATACAAAAGCCCTGGACCAGATGACCTCCTTATGGAATTATTTCTAATTTGTTATGATTTCATTATATAATTCTAAAGAGATTAGTGGAGGTATGATAAGCATATAATAAACCTTGTTAACCATCAATACAACCTTCATTAGTTTGATTCCAAAATCTGACAATCCCTCTTCTTTTGAAATTTTTTGTCCAATTTTCCAATACAACTACATTACAAATCAATTTAAAATAATATCTCAAGAAATATCAAAGAGATCGTTTCTCATTAAATATTCCTTGAGTAGTTTCAATTCTCGAAAGTTTCTTGGTATGGCATGATGGAAAGGGAGATAAGGTCCAATTAGGGTTGGAATTGTGGGTAGGAATCATATAATATTTAAATTTACCTATTCCCCTCATTCAATAAATAAATCATAGAGGCTTCAACACTCTGAGGAAAATTTCAAAAGAGCCCATTGAAACATGTTGTTGGCAATAATAGCTCTCTTGGAGAGAGTTATGTCTTAGGGAGGATCATGCGGAAATATTGAATGACTTCACAAGAATACTTAAAGATATTCTTTATAAGACTTGGTGATGAGGAGCATCAACTTGTATGGTATTTTAATCATTTTAGGGGATATGAACAAAGGCTAGGTTGTAAAGCACTTATAGTAGTGGGAGGTGATATCCCACTTTTTTGGTCATGGGAGTTAATCTAGAAATTGAAATTCCTAGCTAGATAAATAAATAAAATTGTGTCTTCTCTTAAATAATAAATCTCTAACTTGGAACATCCTACATAAAATAAGTTTTGAAGGCCCCAGTATGTGTTGTCTCTATGAATCTAAAATTGAATCTAACTTTCTTGGGTGATGGTGCATCACAAGGAAATCCTTCTAAATGTGGGCTTTGGGAGCTATCCACCTTTACCTAATCCATTGTATATCATTCAAAGATGGAATGGCTCCAATTTTATTTTTTTTTGAACTTATGGCCCTAAAACTAGCTCTATTGTTGGCTTAGGAAAGACGAGTTCTTCAAATTCATATTTTTGGAGATTCACTACTAGTCATTCATTTGATGAAAGGATAATTCACCTTTAGTAACTTCATTCTACAACATTTTTTCATTGATATTTAGAATTTTCAATCATCCTTCACTCATATCTCTTTTTCTCACATTTATAGGGACATAAACAAGGAAGCTGACAAATTATTTGAAGAAGGAGTGGCACTATAAAAAGGAACATGGGAAATCCTTAAATCTTCTTCAGGACACTCCTCTACTTATATTCATGAACCCTGGTTTTGATGTTTTCACTTATTCTAAAATCTTATAACTATGACTCTTTATGACAAGAATTTATGTTTCTTTCAATGCTTATTTTTATTGTATGAAATCCTTGAGGAAGGAAAATAGATTGATGATATAAGTTGGATTTTGTTTGAAAGTCTAAAACAATGAAATATATTTTTTTTAATGTTTTTGATACTTTAAATAAAACAACTATAAAAGGATTCTCAATCCTTTTGTATCAATCCCTTCGAGGGACAATGTAATGTTTCTACTTTATTATACATAGACTCAATCCTAAGGCCAACTAAGGAGAAAAAACAACACATGCTAATTAATCTAGGAGTCAAGCATGCAAAAAAACCTTCTCACAAAGAAGCACTAGTTAGTGATCGAATCAAACATCTCAGGATCGATGCGTGAAGGGGTTGATTTTCGGTGGGTGGGAAAGTTAAGTTGACAACCTTATTAATAAAATAACTCCCTTGTGCAAGTTACCTCATTGAGTAGTAGGAAAACCTCCAAACATTGCGAGTGAGTCTAGCCAACGTTGATCCCAGGTACAACACCACCTTCACTGTGCTATCACCTTGGGTAGGAAGTCTAAAAGATTATGGACTCTATGGTACCACCTACTATACCAAAGCATAGGGGCGACATTCAACAATCGACACCAATACCAACAAATCAGGGTTGATTACTCTGTTGGCCCCAATGTGATCTCATTCTTGACCCTTGTGTTAGAAGGGCTTCCCAAAGTTAATGATATAGAGACTAGATTTCACTCCCTAACTCAAATATTTATGTTTGTTTATCATCTTTGGAATTTATTCTCACAATCCTATTCCAAAAATATACACATAAGATAAGATGGGTTTTAAGAGACCTAGAAAATTTTCTAGATAAATTTTAATTAGTGCTTGATTTTAGGTTGTTTTTACTCGAATGAGTGGTCGTGAAAATGATGGCGTTTTGAATCGACTCTTTAAACCATGCAAGAGGAAAATGAAATGAAAGAATTTCAACTTCAATGAAGACTATCTATGGGAAGGAGCAAGAGGTTTTAAGAAAATAAATAATTTCTTTATAGATTACTATGTGTGCACGAATAATGACAAAAAGTATGACCTAACTATCTAGATAAATGGAAGCAAAATGACCCAACTTTTAAAAATACCATGCAACTGTCATAGTTCACTTAGTACACCTATACAACATTGAATCAAATGTCATGTTTTATAACATAGTAAAATTTTATGACTATAGATACCACCATAGACATATTAAATACTCATATAAGGATCATGGGGGCTTAACCTTGTGGATGACTAAGAATCATTTAAGGGAAATGGGAAATGGGTACTCAAAGCAAGATACCTTGGGACATGTACCACTAAGTGCATATCCTTAAGGTAAATCATCATCCTCGTATCATATTTGAACAATTGAGTGGTGAAGGAAAAATGGATTTGGTGGGGTCAGCTAGCAACATGATCAACAATTGAAGTGATATTACTATATTTCATAATAACAAAGAATGTCATAGGATCGTTTTAGGGGTCCTAAAGAGGCATAGATGGAACTTGCATATTCTTCAATTGTTTCCTTTATCAATAATAGTTGGTACAGGAGTGGGGACCTCTACATATTTGGTAAGTTGGTTTCAAATTATTATAATCAAATCAAAGGGTGCAATTTTAGGGGCTCTTGGGATAACAAGATCCAAGTGTGGGTTTCCCCATCTATCTTTACCAATGAAATATGGAGTAATATTAGGGTTCTAGCCATCATTAGTGGGTGAAAAAATAAGGTTTATCTCAGATATGCTCAAGTGAGGCTACAAAGTAGGTGGAAACGGAAATAGAGTTGGTTGGATATTTGGGTCACCCAAGGACAAATGACCTATTTGGTATAATTTGGAAAATTAATCTAATTCTGTATTAAAATTAAAATAAAACATTATTTTTTTCCTTCTCCCACCCCTTCATACATCTATGGCCCTTTGTCATATCCCCTTTTGGGGTAATGGGAGCCACAAATCCAAAAAATCATCTAACAAACCAAATATAAATGAAAATGAAATATGCAATCGGACTTATAGACCCAACATATTCAAGCAATCATAAACTAACTAGATTATGATTGAAGAAAAATAGTGTATCTACCTAATGCATTGATTTATGATCCTTTTATAGTTGGTTATAGAAAAAGTGAAAAAGTGAGGGGACACATATTGGCTAACAAATGAGGAAAATTGTGTTTGCAAAAGTGATAGTAAAAGCCCAATTATATGTAAGTGATTAATAGTAAGCATGTGAAATTAGGCACGAATCTTAAAATGATTTTCATTGTAAAACACTCTTAAAATGTTTTTTTATTGTAAATAACAACTATAAATAATATACATAAAATATTTATCATGGTAATATATGCAAAAATTGAGCTTCACACACACACAAACACGATATATTATAATTGAGCTATGAGAAATATTCAATATAAACATTTACATGCTTAATTAAGTATAACAAAATGATGGTTGTGTAATATCCAAGGATGGGATCAAATTCATATGGGTTTTGGGTTTGACCTAATGAAGCATGATTCCCACAACCACAACAATCATCAATATATGACATACATGGGAAACATAACCTAAAACTAAATCTTATGCTATAATTTATAAGGTAATACAAGAACTAAAACAAAATTCAAACGAGCCATGATAGATCTCTTATGCTTGAATATTCTCTTTTAAAATTTTAAATCCAATGCAAGGAGGTGAAATAGTGTTTGATTCAAACCTCACAAGTGTTGGGAAATTCAAAGGCTTCGTATAGGAGAAATTTTGCTCATACTTGTAATGATTAATATAGGCCAAGCTATGCTCATACTTATAATGAATAATAGAAATTAAAAAAAATATTTTGAGGTTGAGTTTATAATGATAAAAATGAAATTAAATAATATCCATTCAAACCCTTTAGTGTTGGTAAATATCAAAGTGAATAGAATGATGGTTTTGAGGCCATGGGAACATTATATGTGAAAAAATATTAAGGTACATGAAGTAGGTAAGCCCAGGTTGAACATAACAACAATGAGAGGATTGGGTTTGTTATCACTTGCTCATAACTAAAGGAAAATGGACCAAAACTAAAAAAGAATATAATAATATACTTTTGGTTATAATATCCATAATTGGAGCACTTGAATCTATAATGAATATCTGAATGGATCTTGAAACTACATGAAAGAGCAGATAGGAAGAAGAAATTTCCATGTTGAGGACACATGAAATATATCCTTCCATGACCCTCAATTACAGAGTTTGGTTTGATATTATGGCCTTCAATTTTTCATTTCAGAGTCATCGAACATAGCTAGGATTTCATGCTCGATTGCAATAATGTGGGATTAGGGTGATGAATAAATAACACATTGTGACTTGGGTAATGGTGAAGTATGGATTAGATGTGATGGAATAGTGGTGAAAAAATATTCCCAAAACCTAGGTTGAGAATAGATCCCTTTCCTTAATTATCAAATACATGAAAAATTTGAGTGTGAAAAGGTTATACTCACCGTTCTTTCCCTCCTTTCCCTTGGTCTCAAATGTCCCTCGTCAGTCTCACACCTCCTTTCCCTCGATAGTCTCGTGCCTCCTTGCTTGGTTTGATATGTTCCTCCTTTCCCTCGGTCTCAAATGTCCCTCGACAGTCTCGCACCTCCTTTCCCTCGATAGTCTCACACCTCCTTACTTGGTCTGATCGGTCTCAGATGGCCCTCGATTGGAGTAGAGTATATATAGAAAATATTTTCTATGGATGGGCCTGCCTGCTTGAAGAAAGGTAAGGTTATCACTACCAAGGAAATAAGAAATTGATTTGAATTATGTTTTTTCCACTATCAATATGACTATCCTTCTTAAAGAAATATCACCTTAAAGAAATCCCACCTTACCAAATCACGTCTCCTCAAAACGTATGGGTGGCCCTTGATAGTCTCATGTCTCCTTTCCCTTGACATTATTGCACGTCCTTTCTCGGTCTGATTGGTCTTGGATGGCCCTCGATCAGAGTATTTCCCTCAATAGTCTCGTGCCTCCTTGGTCGGTCTGATCAGTCTCGGATGACCCTCGATTAGAGTAGAGTAGATATCAAAAATATCTTCCTCGGATGGGCTTGCTTGTTTGAAGAAGGGTAAGATTATCACTACCAAGGAAATAAGCAATTGATTTTAATTATGTTTCCACATTAAAGAAATACCGCCTTACCAAAGCTTGTCATTTCAAAACATATGGGTGAATGGGTTGAGTAGATATAATTATTTAAGTAGAGTCGTTTCTGCATTCGCATATTGAGTAGAGTAGATATAGAAAATGAGTAATAATTATTTGAATTAAAGGATTTTAATATTTTGTTTTTAAATTGTATTAAGAAAATATATTTACTCTTTGATTTTTTTATGAAGGGGTAATTTATTTTAGTAATTATCACTATAAAACTTATGAAACTTAAAATTTTGAAATAATGCATTCTTTTATAATGTGTTTTTGATTGAAGGTTTGGATTTGTTCTTCTTTCTTTCTTTCTTTATATATATATAAGGAGAAGAGGGGGAGGTTAGGTATAAATAAGGTAGTCTTTTATTAAGGTATTTAGAAGGGAATCTGACTTAGAGTATAAGTCAACTCCTAACTATATCAGTCATCTACAACTAGAACTCAACTTACTCTATTAGACTCTATAAACTCTAACAGCACAAAAGTTAAAACTTACATTTTCTGAGATTATCATGGGCTTGGTCATACATTAGAACAAGATCACCTTCATTGCAGTGGCATAGTTAGGGACAAGCCGTCGTAGGAAGTTGGATTTCCCTTTGATACTCTACAACTTTTGTAAATTTTTGGGTGGAGGAAGTTTAGAGATGTCATGAACTTTCAAAGGATCAAAGGTGGGGGTAGGGTGTGTATACCTATGTATACTTTATCAGTCAAATGGTTGTGTAGAGGGGGTACCTTGTCCCACAAACAAGGGGTCTCATACACCAATTTGGTGTTTGGCTTGACCGTGACCTTAAAATCAGATTATTATTATTGTTTTTTTATTATTATTATTATTATTACACACACACACACATCATGTATCCCTCAATGTACTCATTTGGAGGGGGGGTCACATTTCTAGGTATTCCCATTTCTAAAAATAAGAAATGTTTCAACTTTTCATTCAAGTTAGGTGGAAAGATGGGAAAATAACCCATACATGAACCAATAATTAGTATGAAGGTCTAACCAATTTCAAGGTATATGAGGGCCCTAGACACTTCTTAGGCTCAATCATCATGAACAACACCTAGAAACCACAATTCAATCCCTCTCTAGGGGGTCCTTAGTGTTAGTGGCCTATAGCGATAGGAGATTTGATGATTCAGGTATTATTTGTGGGTCTCATGATGAAGTTCCTGGTTTGCTAGTCTTGTTATCTCCTGAAATAAACTTTCCAATTTATTGTCATTAAGTGATAGGATGGTCATTATATGAAATATTTTTTGTTATTCTTGAGTTAAGAGTCTTTAAGATGAGTTTTAGAATTGTCTTTTCAAGAAGTGATGAGTCTGTACTTTTATTAGAAAAAATCCAAAATTTCACTTTTGGCAGCTAAGGGCCATTTTTCAAAGCATTCTAAGCTGTCGAAAGTTGTCACTTTCGGTAGCTAAAATAACATGTGCGAGGCACTCTAAGCTGCCGAAATGCAGAATTTTTCCAATGGTTGGCCTGTCCCATTGGACTCTCAAACCGTCGGTAGTACACATGCCATAATCATCTCAAGTGCTACTGAAATTGACTGGAATCAGATCATGATACGATATGGACAAGTGATGTATGTCTGATATGATTATTTGGTGAGATCTATTAAACCCTAATATAATAGATCTGAGTTCTCTGCCTTCCAAATAAGATCACCATAAACTCACATCATTCATTTTTTACCTAATCTATCAAGTGGTTATATGTCCTGGTCAAATGATGCATTCATCATTATGATTTGAGTTTCATTCTTTATTAATGGTTTATTCTAAAAATATTATCATTCAAATATTTTCCCCATATCACGTATTCTTCCTTTGCTCGAGCTTCAATTTTCCCTCTATCAATGTCACTGTGTCTCCCCAAGCCTGATTTTATTGTATTGCAAGTGTTGACAATTGGTTTTGCCAATGAAGAAGGGAGGGGCTCTGCTCAGGAAATAGATTAATGATATAACATATATGGAATCTCACCCTAATATTTTCTAGATGTTCATAGATGTTGGGTGCTATAGGTACTGTGAACAATTACAAGGTTTTCACCAAGGAGTGGCTGAGGCATTTGCCTTAACCTTTGATGGAGCTAAGGTGAAAGTGGGAACAATTGAGTTATAGGTTAATGAATCCATTGTTGCAGCATCAACAGAGATACCTAGGATTGGTTAAATATGGTTTAAAACAAAAACTACTAAAGACATTGATTTCGGGTCTTATCTCAAGCCTTAACACAAATGTATTATTTGGAAGAAAGATATCCCTAGATCCTACTTGGAGGGAAAGTGGCAACACTTGCTCAAATAAATCCAGGTATATATTACATGTGAAGGCTGATATGGTAGAGTAATGTTCTACCATTTCAAGCTCATGAACCATTTCATAGGTAGACATCCTTTGAATCTCCCCTTCTACCTTCATAGAAATTTGACAAAAATGACACACCAATTCCAGGCCAAACCTTGCAAGGTGTAGGGTAGGATTTTCCATCATAGCCTTATCAAACTCATAGTGCTTGAAGAATTGTACAGGAGGTATAAGAATTGGGAGCATATTCTTTTATGGGGTTAATTTGAACCAGAACCCCAACCTAAGGACAAAAAAAAGACTTCATCCACTAAATCTTCAACACCATAGAGTAATAAAAGGAAAAGAAGATCCATTTACCCAGTAATTGCAAAGGAGCCAGCCTCTTCTTCTAAGTCCAAGAGAGCCAAAAAGATTCCTGATTTCAGCCAAGCTACAGAAGGGAAAACTAGTGGCTCTGATAAAAATGTCTTGAATCTTCCTTATACAGATTCATAGGAGGAGGTAAATATTATAGAAGAAGAGATACCTAAGAAAGCATCTCCTGAAGAAACAACACCTGGAGTCCAAAGTTATGAGCATGAAGCCCTTGATTTTCAAACTACTGAAGAAGCACCTTTCTCACCTAAAGCTCAAGATCTGGAGGTTCCTGAAGCATCAATAAGCAAACACAATAAGTCAACATCAAAGAAGACAAAGAAGATTGAGGAAGAAGTCATGGAGCTCAAGTTACTGGAAAAGGTGGTCAAATCCCAAAATGAGACCATCATGAGGACATCATCAAAGGTAAGAGATTGTTTTCAAATACTAGCTAAAATGCATGTTAAATTGGAAAAGAAGAACAAAGGCTTCTTAAAGAAAACAATAAGTTTCACAAGGTAGCTAGATGTTTGAAGGTGCAACTAATGCACAAAGATGAAAATACTATAGCTCTTCCAGGCCTGGAGAATCTAGCAGAGGTTGCAAAGAACTTGAATGATTAACCTTGAAGTTCAAAAGAGTGAAGGAATTTCAATTTTCAAGATTTGATCAAGATTTTCAAAGCCTGTGGTTTCAGAAACTTGCATGGGTTTCAAAGGGCATTGTTAGCTTCCAAAAGCAACTCTTTCGGCAGCTTACCCTCACGATTTTACTCTTCTAATCCATCAGAAGCACAGAAACTGGAAAAATACTCATTTTTTCTCAGATCGAGGATTTTTGTTTCTAGATCATGTGGGAATAGTTTTTAAGGAAATATAAGAATTAAAGGGATACAAATCATCATCCATTTCCAGTTTTTGAGGCCGATGATAAGGAAATAAGACTAAGTGGTTTTTCTATTTTTGGCCAAAATTGCTTAGCTATCAAAGAAAGAATTCAAAAGTGTTCTACTATCTTATGAAGACTACTGAGGATATAAAATATTGCTAAAGACTTAGTTGATAAGGGTTTGACTCTTAAATCGGGACTAGGTCTTACACATCATATTATTTTGATCTTGTTTTATTTTTGGTATATCAGATCCAATTTTATAGGATTTTGAACTTGTTTGTAAAGGCTATAAAGCCTATGGATTTAAGAAATAAAGGGGTTCGACTTGAGGGAACTTGAATGTAAATATGGCATGGAAATGTCATTATCTACTGTAAAATTGCTCAAATTTTGTAAGTGACTGTAATAGATGAATACAAAGACACTTTATTTCCAGATTCTTGTGTCATTTTTATGTGGTGAAGTTTTCTTGATGAAAATTGTCATTATCTTGTTTCTCATATCGTTTTTATTTTCTCATTGCTTATAATAAGAGTATGCTCAGGATTTTTCTTGGACACCCTGATCTAGATTAAAAACAATGTTTATGTTTTCTTTGAAAGATTGAATGTAGAATTCAAATAAGCTCTTCTCTGCATTTGAAATGATCCCTGATCTTTTCCTCTCTCCATCTCCCAAATTATAAGGATCAATTGATGTGACTGTATTTCCTGGTTACATATGTCTATTATTTATTTATCAAATTGTCTTTAATCTTTGACTCCATTTTTCCCCATCATCCTTTTTAATGTCTCAACCAAACCAATTAAAAAATCCATAAACACACCCATGTTTTGCATAACTAGCCTAATATCCTATTCCAAACAAATCTAAATTTGACAGAGAGATCCCTCTATGAGTCTTGGAGGGATAGATCCCTGACTCAAAGAGGTTTTGATGTTTCCTCTGTGACTACCTTCAAAACCTTGGGAAAATTAGAGAATGCTAACATAATGGCGACTCCACTGGGAAACTTTCTCTAGTAGTGCACTTCAAGTTCCAGATCTGATCACTAATGGTTGACAGTGACCAGAGACAACAAGGGTGAGATCATTCACCTAGAAACTCCAATCTCCAGATCAGTTCCAATTTGAAGACTCCACTAGAGGAAGAATCAGAAACATGACCAAGCAATTTTCAAAGAGAAGGTATTCAAGTTCAAATTGTATTCAAGACATTTTTGGTTTTATTTGCAATTATGTCCTATCTTTTTCCAATCCGAATAAAGAGTATAATGTGAAGTTTATATTGATTATGTGAAAATTGATGAACCTCAAGAGACTAAGCCCCAAATTGTAGATCATGTACATACTCATATACATGTGCACCTCCCAGATACACCTTTAGAAAGCCTAGTGAGACATAAGATTTGTGCTTTATCTCCTACTCTTGCTAAAACTCCACATGGTTATTAGCCCCCTAATTTACCTCCTGTACCTGTAAAAGTCCCAAATAGATACAAGCCTCTATATTTTMCTCCTATTMTCCATGACCACCCTRTTAATTAMATCAATAATCTACCCAGGTTCGATGGAGAAAATGTGAAGATCATTGCTGAAAGGCACATTCAAAATMTTGAGGATTTTCTTTATCTRTTTGAGGTGGAAGAAGACGATGTCTGTATCAGAATGTTTTCCCTATCATTGCTAKGTAAAGTTAAAAATTGGTTTAAAAGCCTTCCAGTTGCAAGCATTAGAATTTTTCATCAGWTCATGAAAGTTTTCTTAGATAGGCGGGTGATCATGGGAAATGTTTTCCTCATCCTAGAAGAGTATGACCAGTTGAAAAAAAATCCAGGAGAGAYAGTAYAACAGTTGTCAASCAGGTTCAATAAGGTGTATCATTCAATACCTGTGGATGTAAGGCCACCTCCTGGTTTAGCTCAATTGTACTACCTAGATTCCTTTGACCCATAAATGACATTCTAGTTAAGAGAAAGAGACACTGCAACCCTTGAGGAAATGAAAAATGTTGCAGTTGATGTAGAAGCTAATCTACTTCAAAAAATGTCTAAGCTAAGAGTAGAGGAAAAGGATAGAACAAAAAATAAACGGATGACATCTTTAGAAGTGAAGCTAGATGTCCTAGCCAACACTATAAAAGAAGTGATTGAGGAAATTTGTAGGAAAGAGGAACTTTTTGTTCAAAGACATCATATCCCACTAGTTCCAGAAACGAAAAAGTTCAATATTCCCAAATATTCTCCAGCTCAACCGTGGTATCAAGGACTGAATAATGATAGTTTCATGTATTCAATTCACAATACATTCGAAGATGAAGTTCAAAATCAAAAGATGGAGGAAGATTCTTTTGATATGATATGGATGTTCAATGGCATTTCATCCATGTATGATTCACCCAAGATTTATTGGTACGATGATGATTATACCACAATGGATTTTTTGAAGAAACTAACAACATATGATTGGGAGGAATAACATCATTTGCAATCCCAGTAGGACAATCAATCTGTACATGGAAATCATGACAACTATGATCACAATGCAAAACGTCTCGGGGTAAGTGGACATACTTTACCCTTATGCTTCTCTTCTTTTAAAATTTTGAAAGAAATTTTTGAACAAGTGGTAAATATCAAAGAAGGTAAATCTTTTGATGAGATAGTGAAGGATGTTAGTGTTGAGAAAAAGTCTATTTCAAATCCAGGATTACAATCTCCAAGTTTCTATGATTTTCAAAGTTCAGGGAAAAATTCAGATCCTAAAGCAGAATTTGAAACACTGGAATGTAACTCTGTACCATTGGATTATAATTCATTTCAAATTTTGAAGGAGGAAAGTGCATAAATTTTTTAAGAAAATGCAAACTGCCTGCCCCTATGTTTTGCCTCACTCCTGAGAAAACATTACAAGTAGATTGTAAACAATAAGAAAAAGGAATGTTCTAATGCATCAGTTGAGGAGAATAAGGATAATACAAAAGTTGATCTAGAAGTACAACCCTTGAATCTTTTTGAAGGCCAAATATTTGATGAAATCCTGAAGCTTGAGACAGGGGATGAGATGATCCATTTTGATTCACTACCTTGATGCTTTAATTATTTTCAGATTTTGAGATGAAACCTTGGTCAGATTTTGGTTGAAAGTCACAGTGTAAGCCATGAAGTACCAGTAGATCCCACGACACCCTCATCTAAAGAATTATATGACCCAATAGCTGATATTTTGGATGGTTTGTGTTCTCAAAATCATTTTCCATTTACATGTAATGATTTCAAGGAATGTTATGATATGGATATGATCATAAAGTCAACCCCAATGTCCTTTTCGGTAGAACTATTAGAACAAAACTCATTAGATCAAATACAAGCATGTTACGAGTCACTTGAAGACATAGAGAGAACATGTGTGGCACCTAGTCATAAGGTTGAATTGACTGATTCAAAATGCCAAGAAATAGGTCAAGTCTATATTGATCCTATAGGTGTCTATATGGAAAACTTTTTCATCTTAGAACAACCATACGTTTTCAGCATTTTCGTTGCTTTGCCAATTTATCAAGCTCCCTATGATGATGATCATGCTCATAATCATTTTCAGATACCCTTAACAAAACTATTGCTAAATCGGGTGAAAAACATTGAAAGGGCCAAGGTACCAGATCCAACTTTTGACTGGTTATACTGGATATTTCATATTGATTAAGATCAAACATTCTCAGGTTAGAATAGGATGTATGTATATAAATAAGATCATCAGATCAACATTTCTATCAAATTTACTGTATGCAAATAAGCTTGCTGGGAAAGTACGTGGTTTATTTTGTTTTATTTTTTACTTCAAAGACTCAGTCAAGGTCAGAAAGTATAATCAATTGATTTCCAGTCAATAAGATGCAAGAAATATTAAGATACAGGTTGTGGGATCAGCCCAATTGATAAGGCACTAATTTACAAATCTGGAGATCTGAGATTATTGACACCCCCTCAGGAGCTGCCATCCCCAGTTGGAGTCTATTTTAGTGTCCTATAATGATAGGATATTTGATGATTCATATATTATTTGTGGGTCTCATGATGAAGTTCCTGGCTTGCTGGTCTTGTTATCTCCTGAAATAAATTTTCCAATTTATTGTCATTAGGTGATAGGATGGTCATTATATGAAATATTTTTTGTTATTATTGAGTTAAGAGTCTTTAAGATGAGTTTTAGACTTGTGTTTTCAAGAAGTGATGAGTCTGTATGTTTATTAGAAAACATTCCAAAATTTCACTTTGGGCAGCTAAGGGCCATTTTTCAAAGCATTCTAAGCTGTAGAAAGTTGTCACTTTCGATAGCTAAAAAATCATGTGCGAGGTTCTCTAAGATACCGAAATGCACAATTTTTCCAACGGTTGGCCCGTCCCATTGGAATCTCAAACTTTCGGTAGTACACACACCATCATCATCTCAAGCGCTGTCAAAATTGACTAGAATCAGATCATGATACGATCTAGGCAATGATGTATGTCTGATACGATTATTTGGTGAGATCTATTAAACCCTAATCTAATAGATCTGAGTTCTCTTCCTACCAACTAACATCACCATAAACTCACATCATTCATTTTTTACTTAATCTATCACATGGTTATCTGTACTGGTCGAATGATGCAATCATCATTATGATTTTATTTTCATTATTTATTAATGGTTTATTCTAAGAAGATTGTCATTCAAATATTTTCCCCATATCATGTATTATTCCCCTGCTCGAGCTTCAATTTTCCCTCTATCAGCACCACTGTGTCTCCCCAAGCCCTATTTTATTGTATTACAAGTGTTGACAATTGGTTTTATCTATAAGGAATGGAGGGGCTCTACTCAGGAAAGAATTTAATGATATAACATATCTGGAATATCACCCTGAGATTTTCCAGATGTTCAAAGATGTTGGATGCTATAGGTATTGTGAAAAACTACAAGGTTTTCACCAAGGAGTGGCTGAGGCATTTTCCTTAACCTTTGATGGAGCCAAGGACAAAGTGGGAACAATTGAGTTACAGGTCAATGAATCCATTGTTGTAGCAGCAACAAAGATACCTAGGAATGGTGAAATATGGTTTAAAACAACCACTACTAAAGACATCGAGTTCAGGTCTTATATCAACCTTGAACACAAATGTATTATTTGGAAGAAAGATATCCCTAGATCCTACTTGGAGGAAAAGTGGAAACACTTTCTCAAAGCAATCCAGGTATATATTACATGTGAAGGTCGATATGGTAGAGTAATGTTCTAAAATTTCAATCTCATGAACCATTTCATAGGTAGATGTCCTTTGAATCTTCCCTTCTACCTTCATAGAAGTTTGAAAAAAATGACACACCAAGTCCAAGCCAAACCTAGCAAGGTGCAGGGTAGGCTTTTCCATCATAGCCTTATCAAACTCATAGTGCTTGAAGAATTGCAGAGGAGAGATAAGAATTGGGAGCATCTTCTTTTCTGGGGTGAATTTGAACCAAAATCCCAGCCTAAGGACAAAAAGAAGACTTCATCCACTAAATATTCAACACCACAGAGTAGTAAAAGGAAAAGAAGAGCCATTTCCCCAATAATTGCAGAGGTGCCAACTTCTTCTTCTAAGTCCAAGAGAGCCAAAAAGATGCTTGATTTTAGCCAAGCTACAAAAGGGAAAACTAGTGCCTCTGGTAAAAATGTCTTGAATACGACTTATACATATTTAGAGGAGGAGGTAGAGATTATAGAAGAAGAGATGCCTGAAAAAGAATCTCCTGAAGAAATAACACTTGGAGTCCAAAGTTCTGAGCGTGAATCCCCTTATTTTCAAACTCCTGAAGAAGCACCTTTCTCACCTGAAGCTCAAGCTCTGGAGGTTCATCAAGCATCAATAAGAAAACACAGTAAGTCAACATCAAAGAAAATCAACAATATTGAGGAATAAGTCATGGAGCTAAAGTTACATTAAAAGGTGGTCAAATCCCAAAATGAGACCATCAAAAGGACATCATCAGAGGTAAGAGATTGTTTTCAAAGACTAGATAAAATGCATATTAAATTGGAAACGAAGAACAAAAGGTTGATTAAAGAGAACAAGAAGTTGCACAAGGTAGCTAAATGTTTGACGATGAAACTAATGCGCAAAGATGAAAAGCCTATAGCTCATCCAATCTTGGATAATCTAGCAGAGATTGAAAAGAAATTGAATGATTAACCTTGAAGTTTGAAAGACTGAAGGAATTTCAATTTGGAAGTGTTGATGAATATTTTTAAATCCTGTGGTTTCGGTGGCTTGCCCAAGTTTCAAAGTGCATTGTTAGCCATCAAAAGCTCCGCTTTCGGCATATTTCCCTCATGATTTTATGCTTCTAAGACACCAAAAGTGTAGGAACTGGAAGAATGATCATTGTTTCTCAGATCGAGGATTTTGGTTTCCAAATCATGTGGGAATAGTTTTTAAGGAAAGATAATAATTAAAGGGATACATATGATCATCCCTTTCCAGTTTTTGAGGTAGATGATAAGGCAATAAGACTAAGTGGCTTTTCTATTTTTGGCCAAAATTGCTCAGCTATCAAAGAAGGAATTCAAAATTGTTCTAGTGTCTTATGAAGACTACTAAGGATATCAAAGATTGTTGAAGACTTATTTGATAAGGGTTTGACCCTTAAATCATGACTGGATCCTACACATCATATTATTTTGATCTTTTTTTATATTTAGTATATTAGATCCAGTTTTATAGGATTTTGAACTTGTTTGTAAAGGCTATAAAGCCTATGACTTTAAGAAATAAAGGGGCTTGACTTGGGGGGAACTGAATGGAAATATGCCATGGAAATTTCATCACCTACTATAAAATTTCTCAAAGGTTGTAAGAAACTATAATAGATGAATACAAAGACACTTTATTTCCATATTCTTGTGTCATTTTTCTATGGTGAAGTTTTCTTGATGTAAATTGTAATTCTCGTGTTTCTCATATTTTTTTTCTTTTCTCATTGCTTATAAGAAGAGTATGCTCAGGATTTGTCTTGGACACCCTGATCTGGCTTAAAAACAATGTTTATGTTTTCTTCCGAAGATTGAATGCAGAATTCAGATAAGCTCTGCTCTGCATTTGAAATGATCCATGATCTATTCCTCTCTCCATCTCATAAATTATAAGAATCCACTGATGTGACTGTCTTTCCTAGTTACATATGTCTCTGTTATTTATTTATCAAATCATCTTTAATCTTTGACTCCATTTTTCCCAATGGTCCTTTTTTATGTCTCAACCAAACCAATTAAAAATTCCATAAACAAATCCATGTTCTGCATAACTAGCCTAATATCCTATTCCAAACAAATCTAAATTTGACAGAGATATCCCTCTCTGAGTCTTGGAGGGCTAGATCCCTGATTCAAAGAGCTTTTGATGTTGCCTATGTGACTACCTTCACAGCCTTGGGAAAATTATAGAGTGCTAACACTTAGCATCAAAGTTGGACAAGGACACCATTAGGAGGTTTTTTGCAATAAGGACGGGTAGAGAGGCCTTAACCAACACATCACGCATTTGTAAGGATTCCTTGAAGACCTATAAGCTATAGGATATAGGTGCCATGAGTAGATTTTGTTCCCTAGAAATGGGTCCTAACACCTAAAAATGG
>JZKD02S2033341.1:390974-406502 GCA_000966675.3 Picea glauca | reverse complement strand
TGCTCCAAGGGTGCCACTCGCCAACTGGACTGATTGGTAGACATCTATAACCCCTAGAGTCAACACTCCGCCAGGTGAACTTGTAGGAGACTAAGGGTTCTAAGGAATAAGGCCCCTCCCTTATTGCGCGCCCCTTAGAATCATCGTGAGTGACTGTCGCAGTCCGCCCTCACGACATCGTGGATCCTCTCGAAATAGGTAATAGTTAACCTACGGTTCGAGCCACGACGGGAGTGCTAGTAGGCGGTGGCAGGGCTGCTGTCCACCCCTCTCCCTCAACCTCTCTGCAAATCGTGTGTGGCCCCTTTACTCCATATGTGAGTATGGTCGACAAGCTATTGTCATCCTGCATCATCAACAACCATGTCAGAAATGTCAACATCAAATCATCAAATCAAATGAAACATCATAGTAAACATATCAACCCAAAAGCACACTCCCTGACTCAGTCCAGAGTCCAAGGGGGTTCTACCGATGCCTCTGCATCCTCAGGGTCAAAAACCCTGCACACTTGATAAAACTAAGTCAATAGCACCTGTCTACATCAAATAGTAACACATCATGTCATCTGTCAATCGCATCATAATCAAGTACAAATGGTCTAACATCATAAAAGTCCAGATCACTTGAGAGCAAGTGTCCTCAAATAATCAGTTTTCTTAGTGCGCCAGAGCGGGGTGTTACAATAAGACAGAATATATAGTAATCATTTGCAGAAGATTTGAAGAAGCTCTCGGAACAATCAAGTGGCATATCAGTCAACAGTGTGTGCAGTTGTGTAGCGGAGTCATGGATAGTTGTTATGACATATGGGCATACATGATTTCATGAGATATCTGGTAGGTGTAGAAGACTACACTTGAGATGAACTAGAGAAGATACATGACAATGGATGAAAGCATGATCTTATAAGGAATTGCAGAAAGGAGCATGGACTCATTGTAAATCATATAACTCAAAAGTAAAGTGTATTGACAAGTGAAGCCAGCTAGGGAGGCAAGCAATGAAAGGAACAAAAAGACAAAGAGAAACCATCAAGAAGAATTGTACTGTCAAGAGAATATTTTTGGATGATTATGTCATTGATGTCAGTTCAGTGAAGATGACAAGCCATGAAGAGTTGAAGTCAAGTGATGAAGAAACCTTAGCATGGATTTTTTTCATATATGTCAGTGGATTACAGTAACAGGAAGCACCAATAGACAAAGAGCACCAGGAAGAGAGGAATGGAATTAGATACAAGAATCCCCACATTGTTCTACACGACATCTTGTAGAAGAAGATAGCGGGAGAGAAATCATCAGAGAGAGTTACCTTTAATGTCAAAGGGGAAGAGAAAGAATAAAATTAGAAGAGAAATATCAGAAGCATGAAGAAAGAGGAAGTGCATAAAGACAAAAAGAGATTGTTCAAAGAAGGTAAATTGTCAAGGGGAGTTACTCTTTTCCATTGATATCAAGGAGGAAGAGAAATATCAGGAGAGAAAGATCAGAAGCATAAAGACAGGGAGAGCATCCCCAAAGAAATTTACCCTTTTCCATTGATTTCAAAGGGGGAGAGAAACATGGGGAGAGAAATACTAGGAGAAATGTCACAAGGGGAGTATGAGTGTTTCCATCAATGCCAAAGGGGGGGATTGTTGGAAATTTAGTTTTCATTGATGTCAACCCTAGATTTCAACTCTAGAAGAATTCTAAGTAATTGGTGTATTTGAAGAAGTATTCAAAGTGGTCCCCTTATGGTGTATCTCTAATCATGGACGTCACGGGAAGACACTTTGAAGAAGTCTAAAAGAATCCTAGATGTGTGGTAATGAAGCCCCAAGTTGTTTGAGGAAAAAGAGGATGAAGGAAATTACATTTTCATGCAAAAAACACATAGATGAATAGTCCTCTTCATGTGATTTCCAATGGTAGGTGGTACACCATGTGGTTCATCATGGCTAAGGAAATATGATGTCTTAAAGAAGAAGCCTTGAAAGAAAATGAAGAAGTCACAGATCTAAGGAAAAAAAGTTACAAGTCAGCCCCTAAAAAGTTTTGCAAACAAGAAGTTACAAGTCATCCCCTTTGCAATGAATATTAAAATAAATATTATGGATATTGTTGGTAAAGTTGGCCCCAATGGAATAATCATTAAAAAATTAAATTGAATTTTATTTTGGTCAAGTCGATCCTAAAAAGAGGGTGCCAAATCTAGTATAAAAAAGGCACTTAGGAGTTCATTTGGTACATCAGTTGAAGTGATTTTTGTCTGAGGTAACCAAGTAGATATGAGGAAAATTTTAGAGGGAACATGAAGTGAAGAAGGGATAAATTACAAAGGAGGATGAAGTCTTGTGATGGTGTTTTCTAAGGTATGTTATTTAAAGGTCATCTTACCATTTTTGCTATAACTTTTTTCTAGAATTATTCAGATAGAGAAACTTGGAGGATATTGAAAATACATATTAGGGTACTTGTGGTAAACATTTCATCTTCTGGATCGTTGTACTTTTGGATATAAACTTTATGGAAGATAGGGTTTTTGACTAGTCCTGAAACTAGTCTGAAAAAAGTGATCCAGGTAAAATAGTCATAACTTCATAAATGATACAAATTATGTGAGACAAATTGACGTGTAAATAAGACAATATTTAGTATCTTATGTTCGAGTTTCAGAATCAAATATCAAATATTGAGTGTGAAGCATGTTGTACAAGTTTTCTCTCCAGAATAGGCCAAATTTCAGGAAGGTTTGTTTTTTTAGCTATAACATTTGTTCTGAGAAGTTTCAAACCCTGAAATTTTGAGGAGATGAAATAGAGATCTCATGCTATCTGTGGTTACAATTTCATACATTGTTTTGAAATAATTTTGGAGATATGCTATCTAAAATTCAGAGTTCCTGAATGGTCTTGAAATATGTTTCAAACAAGTCAGCTTGGCATTTTTCTTATAACTTCTTTTCTGGGACTTTGCAGACTATAAAATCTTCATAGGTATGACAATACATATAGAAGTACCTCGAATAAAAATTTCATAATCAGAAATGGAAAATCGATCTTGCGGTGAATCTTACAAGTTTTCATATTTGAGGTATGTTATGGATATTTTGGTACATCCTTGAGGCATGTCTTTAGCACTTGGTTTGAGGTATGTTATGGTACATTCTTGGTGTATTTTTTATGTATTTTGTGGCGCATGATTGAGGCATATATTTGGTACATGGTTTATGGATGTTATGGATCATATATCTTGGCAGATGATTTGATGCATATCTTGTTGGTGTTGAATAGATGTTCTTGGTGATATTTGCATATGATCTATGTGAGTGGATCTAGTTTCATTGTTGATGATGATGATGATGTATCAGTATCAATGACAATGATAGGTTAATGATGATGATGTATCAATATCAATGACAGTGATAGTATCAAGGATAGTGACAATATTGGTGACAGTGACAGTGACAATAACAATGATAGTAATAGTGGCAGTGATATTGACATGTTGAGTCTCCATTTATAATTCAGGGTGGAAGGGTGGTGGAAGGTAGGATATTAAAGTCTCCTTCAAGTTGGTTACTATAAACTAGGGGTTTGTATCCTCCTTCCAGTTGGAGCCAAAGAATACAGGGAGTTGGATCTTCCTTCAGGTTTCATCCTATAAATCAAGGGGTCATAGCCTCCTTCCAGTTGGAGCTAGATAATTCAGGGAGTTGTAGCTTCCTTTAGGTTGGAGCCTGTAAATCAGGGGGTTGGAGCCTCCTTCCAGTTGGAGCTAGAGAATTTAGGGATTTGTAGCTTCCTTTAGGTTGGATCTTGTAAACAAGGGGTTGGGGCCTCCTTCCAATTGGTGTTGGAGAACTTTGGGAGCGTGGACAAGGTTCCCAGAATGGTGGTCGACTTAGATTGTAAAGGTATAATATTTTTTTTATGAATAAAAGAATAACATTTTCATGTCCCAAATGATTGTGTCTTGAATACTTTTATTATTTTATGTTTGACATTCTAACACCTAACCCTAACTTCTATATGGAATAACAAGTTTGTCGTTCTTTGTTTATCAATCTTTGGATGCAGGTCAACCCTAGGAGGAGGCGTGCAATCAGTGGAACTTCCAAGCACGAGGAGATCATCACCAGACGTGGGATTAGAGGTATAGTTACCCGATATCCTTTCTCTTTGTTTTCGTTATATTAGTTTTTGTATGTTTGGGGTAGTATTGAGAATTAATTAGCTTTTAGACGGTTATTTTCTCTTCCTACATTTTGAACCTTGGTGTTGTAAAAGGGGGGTTATTTCCCGCTAGTAGAACTAGCAACCATATTGGGGATAGCCTCTAGGGTTTTTTAGGGGATTTTGGGTTGCTTTATTGGTTTGTTTTCCTTTCAAGTTTATTTCATGTTTTCCAAGTCTCTCAAGGGATTCTGGTCACCTTCAGGTGCAATACCAATTGTCCCTGCCCTATAATACTATCTGTTCTTTTTTTTTTTGAAGAAATAGAGAGGGGTATGTGCCATGTCTTGAGTCAACCCGCATACATACACACTCTTCTCATTAAACAACCCATGTACATACGCAGGCTACTGATGCAACAACCCATGTCTCTGTTTCAAGAATTTTTTTGAAAAAGAGGAAGCTTGTGTCTTTCCTGATTAAGGTTCACACTTCTCTGGGTTTCTTGGATCATTTCAAAGTCTCTGTTTACATGCATAACTTGGGTTTAGAGTTCAATTTACTTGTCTTCTTGATTTTTTTGTGTTTACTTTTAAAAGGGTTTTAAACAAGTTGTTGAATTGTAGATATGCCTTATTGGTTTATTGATTGATTCCCTACGATCCCTAGTGGGATAAAGATCTGTTTCAGTCTTGTTTTACCCCTTTTACTTGCTTTGAAAAAATAAAAAGATTTACAGTTCAATTAAGGATACATTCAAGTTAGAGGGGACTCCTTTGTTGGTTGGTTTCACTTATTCATATTAGGCTGGAGATCATGATGATTGGAAGTCTACTACAGGTTATGTTTTCATCCTTGGTTCTGGACCTCTCACCTGGGTATCTAAGAAACAATAGGTTGTTGCTCTTTCTTCAACAAAAGCAGAGTAACATGAAATAGTTAATGTAATTCAAGAAGAACTGTGTCTTTGATATATCATTTTAGAGTTTGGATTCTAGCAACAACATTCGACCACCCTCTATTGAAACTATCAAAGTTCCATCAAGCTTACCAAATATATAGTTCAACATTAGTGAAACAAACACATCAAGATACACATGCACTCCATTAGAAAGCTCATTCATGATCGAGTTATTAAAGTGCTATTTTTCCCTATAGAAGATCAAGTTGTAGACATTTTCACAAAGTCTCTTACAATAGTGTTTTTTTCCAAAATTCAATCTATGTTAGGAATTTAAGAAGTTGTCATTAAGGGGGGATAGTCTCTAATGCCTCCTTCCTTCTCCTTTTGTGTCACCTTTGTAAATCCTTCAATCCTATCCCAAGTTGTTCTTAATGGGCGATGTTAGGATTGTGTTTCTTAGTGTTTTTATTTAGTATGCATTTGTAGTTGGGTAATTTGATAGCCACAATACATTCCTGACATAGGGTAATCCAACAACTCATTCTTCTTGATCTTAACAACTACATTGATCTATGGCTTAAGACTTAATTGGTCCACGATCTCTATTTAAAAAGCATGGAGGGTCATTTATTAATGATCAATTGTGAGAAACTCTTGTAATATTTTTCTTTTTCACTAATAAATTGCTCCAAGTGGCCACATTGGTTGGAGTCGTGGATGTTTCCCCATAGGGTTTTTACCACATAAAAACATTGGTGTGTTGATATTTTATCTTGTTGTGTGAGTAGTTATAGAAGGTGTTCATCCTCTATTGGAATACCCGTTTGTCAAACATTTGTAAGGAATTTTAAATTATGTTGAGAAAAAAGAATTTGCAATAAGAATAAACACTTGTTCTTCAAAGAAAAAGAGAAAACAATTGTTATCCTTTATATTGGAATTTTTGTCTAAAAATTCCAATATAAGGTTATAGATAGGTGTGAAATCACAAATTACACCTTCCGCAAGTTGAACCTCTCATTTTTTGTCATAATTGAGACTAGAGCATGCATTTTACTCTAAGGTAGTTTTGCCTTCAAATACACATGAAATCCCCCAAAAAATCTTCGATTTAACCACAATTATTAAGATCCTGCTACCCATAGTAGTCAACAACTTCTCATGCAAACTACTGTGTACTATAAATATGCAATAATATTTTTGTGCCAAAGGCATGGGAGACATAAAATTAATTTCCTAACTACAATCTTATGCTAGTTGATTAAACAATTATAAATCCATAGATTTGAGTTGCTAATATAGTTAAAGCAATAATGTCATAATTCCAAATGCATGGTCACGTGATATAAAAGAAATTTCTTAATTAACATCTTATGATATATCATTAAATAATTTACTCATAGATTTGAGTTGTTAAATAGAATTAAAGAATTAGAAGTATAAATATCAAACAAAAATAATTCACACATGAAATAAGACAAACACTTATCTTTCCTACAAATTATCCACCAAGCTAGTTACAAATATATGATCACTTCCCAACTATAGGAATTCATGCAGATTCCCCCTTTGAGTTGGGATATGAAACTACAAGAGTGAATAAATGATTAGGGCTCTAGAACTCACTCAACTACACCCACAATGCTTAGAATTGGATGGAATCGAAAAACTACCACAATTTCTCATATTGAAATCCCTCCAAGTGGCAACACACCCAACCTTCAATTAGCCATGAATTTTGTCCTCATAGCCACAAACAACAGAAGGCTTATAATTCCTCCTTCCAGTTGGAGCTACAGAATTTAGGGATTTGTAACTTCCTTTAGGTTGGATCTTGTAAACAAGGGGTTGGGGCTTCCTTCCAATTGGTGTTGGAGAAATTTGGGAGCATGGACAAGGTTCGCAGAATGGTGGTCGACTTATATTGTAAAGGTATAATATTTTTGTTATGAATAAAAAAATAACATTTTCATGTCCCAAATGATTGTGTCTTGAATACTTTTATTATTTTATGTTTGACATTCTAACATCTAAACCTAACTTTTATATGGAATAACAAGTTTGTCATTCTTTGTTTATCAATCTTTGGATGCAGGTTAGCCCTAGAAGGAGGCGTGCAATCAGTGGAACTTCCAAGCACGAGGAGATCATCACCAGATGTGGGATTAGAGGTATAGTTACCCGATATCCTTTCTCTTTGTTTTCATTATATTAGTTTTGTATGTTTGGGGTAGTATTGAGAATTAATTAGCTTTTAGACGGTTATTTTCTCTGCCTACATTTTGAACCTTGGTGTTGTAAAAGGGGGGTTATTTCCCGCTAGTAGAACTAGCAACCATACTGGGGATAGCCTCTAGGGTTTTTTAGGGGATTTTGGGTTGCTTTATTGGTTTGTTTTCCTTTCAAGTTTATTTCATGTTTTCTAAGTCTCTCAAGGGATTTTGTTCACCGTCAGGTGCAATACCAATTGTCCCTGCCCTGTAATACTGTCTGTTCTTTTTTTTTTTTGAAGAAATGGAGAGGGGTACGTGCCCTGCCTTGAGTCAACCCGCATACATACACACTCTTCTCAGTAAACAACCCATGTACATACGCAGGCTACTGATGCAACAACCCACGTCTCTGTTTCAAGAATTTTTTTGAAAAAGAGGAAGCTTGTGTCTTTCCTGATTAAGGTTCACACTTCTCTGGGTTTCTTGGATAATTTCAGAGTCTCTGTTTACATGCATAACTTGGGTTTAGAGTTCAATTTACTTGTCTTCTTGATTTTTTTGTGTTTACTTTTAAAAGGGTTTTAAACAAGCTGTTGAATTGTAGATATGCCTTATTGGTTTATTGATTGATTCCCTACAATCCCTAGTGGGCTAAAGATATGTTTCAGTCTTGTTTTACCCCTTTTACTTGCTTTGAAAAAATAAAAAGATTTACAGTTCAGTTAAGGATACATTCAAGTTAGAGGGGACTCCTTTGTTGGCTGGTTTCACTTATTCATATTAGGCTGGAGATCATGATGATTGGAAGTCTACTGCAGGTTATGTTTTCATCCTTGGTTCTGGATCTCTCACCTGGGTATCTAAGAAACAATAGGTTGTTTCTCTTTCTTCAACAAAAGCAGAGTAACAGGAAATAGTTAATGTAATTCAAGAAGAACTGTGTCTTTGATATATCCTTTTAGAGTTTGGATTCTAGCAACAACATTCGACCACCCTCTATTGAAACTATCAAAGTTCCATCAAGCTTACCAAATATATAGTTCAACATTAGTGAAACAAACACATCAAGATACACATGCACTCCATTAGAAAGCTCATTCATGATCGAGTTATTAAAGTGTTATTTTTCCCTATAGAAGATCAAGTTGTAGACATTTTCACAAAGTCTCTTACAATAGTGTTTTTTTCCAAAATTCAATCTATGTTAGGAGTTTAAGAAGTTTGCATTAAGGGGGGATAGTCTCTAATGCCTCCTTCCTTCTCTTTTTGTGTCACCTTTGTAAATCCTTCAATCCTATCCCAAGTTGTTCTTAATGGGCGATGTTAGGATTGTGTTTCTTAGTGTTTTTATTTAGTATGCATTTGTAGTTGGGTAATCTGATAGCCACAATACATTCCCGACATAGGGTAATCCAACAACTCATTCTTCTTGATCTTAACAACTACATTGATCTATGGCTTAAGACCTAATTGGTCCACGATCTCTATTTAAAAAGCATGGAGGGTCATTTGTTAATGATCAATTGTTAGAAACTCTTGTAATATTTTTCTTTTTCACTAATAAATTGCTCCAAGTGGCCACGTTGGTTGGAGTCATGGATGTTTCCCCATAGGGTTTTTACCACATAAAAACATTGGTGTGTTGATATTTTATCTTGTTGTGTGAGTAGTTATATAAGGTGTTCATCCTCTATTGGAATACCGGTTTGTCAAACATTTGTAAGGAATTTTAAATTATGTTGAGAAAAAAGAATTTGCAATAATAATAAACACTTATTCTTCAAAGAAAAAGAGAAAACAATTGTTATCCTTTATATTGGAATTTTTGTCTAAAAATTCCAATATAAGGTTATAGATAGGTGTGAAATCACAAATTACACCTTCTGCAAGTTGAACTACTCATTTTCGGTCATAATTGAGACTAGAGCATGCATTTTACTCTAAGGTAGTTTTGCCTTCAAATACACATGAAATCCCCCAAAAAATCTTCAATTTAACCACAATTATTAAGATCATGCTACCCATAGTAGTCAACAACTTCTCATGCAAACTAATGTGTACTATAAATATGCAAGAATATTTTTATGCCAAAGGCATGGGAGACATAAAATTAATTTCCTAACTACAATCTTATGCTAGTTGATTAAACAATTATAAATCCATAGATTTGAGTTGCTAACATAGTTAAAGCAATAATGTCATAATTCCAAATGCATGGTCACGTGATTTGAGTTGTTACATAGAATTAAAGAATTAGAAGTATAAATATCAAACAAAAATAATTCACACACGAAATAAGACAAACACTTATCTTTCCTACAAATTATCCACCAAGCTAGTTGCAGACATATGATCACTTCCCAACTATATGAATTCATGCAGATTCCACCTTTGAGTTGGGATATGAAACTACAAGAGTGAATAAATGATTAAGGCTCTAGAACTCACTCAACTACACCCACAATGCTTAGAATTGGATGGAATAAAAAAACTACCACAATTTCTCATATTGAAAACCCTCCAACTGGCAACACACCCAACCTTCAATTAGCCATGAATTTTTTCCTCATAGTCATAAACAACAAAAGGCTTAGAATTCCCCTTCTTTCTTCTTCATTCATTAATATTCATCATACATTTTCCTACTATGAACTAGATACAAATTCATATGTGTCCATAATTTCCCTCTACTTGCAATCTATACTAAGAAAACCTATGAGGAATCAACTCAAAAGATATATATTACTTTTAAAACATGATCAAAGGAGCTTCAAAAATGTTTTTATCAATAAATAAAACACTATGAGAAGTTTAGTTTTATTTCCATCATCATATATAATATCATGAAGACTAACCAAATCATTATCGTAAGGATTATCATCCAATCTTACTTTGATTTTTATAAACTAAATTAGTTTTATTATGAGGAAATAGAAAATTAACAATATCATTAAACATTGCGAATAAGGTAGTAGGAACTAGCATATGATTTGAATTGATTAGATTCTTCTCTTGTTCATAAATTTTCTCCTCCACTCTAATAAAAGTCTTCATTTTCTTTGAGCATGGGACCATTTCATGCTCCCTAAGCCTCTTCAAACCTTGGGATCTTCGACCCCCTCATCATCACCTTGTTTTGTTGAATTAAAAAAGAGGTGAGTTAACGATAGAGATTCATTATATATAAGATTTAACAGTGCCTCCAATTTTCCCATCATGTTTTTCATTTATTGGTGCTCAATATTCTTTACAATGAAGTATAGAAGCTAACTCAATATATAAAACATTATGAATATCTACCAAAGAATTTAAATTTAACCCCATGATATTTAAACAATGAGAGATAACATTTACATTTGGATCAATCCTCAATATACATGAGGTGGATTAATATTATGAGCTAATATAACTGAGATTATCTATTCATAATCCATGATTGTCCCATTATCAATTATTTTAGAGTATATTACATGGGAGTTTCTAAATGTACTCCTACTTTATTATTATTTTATACCACTCGGGAATTGGGCTCAACACCCTATATCTCTCCTGACCCCCTCAAACCCTACACTCTCATTCTTTTCTCATTTCCTCTATTTCTCTCTTATCTTATCCTCCCAAGTCTCATTTCTCCCTTATGAATTTCTCTCTTATCATGGAGGCTAGGGTTTTAGTTTTACTTTTCTTTTTCTTTATTGATTTATGAATGTTTATTGTTGCTTTGATTTTGTAGGTCTGAGATTTCATGTATGGAGACTAAATTTTCATGAAAAAATCTCTGTGATGAAGGTAATGGCTCCTCCCTTCCCTTTTCTTTATTCTGTCCTCTTTTACTTTATTTCTTTACTAACTTTTATTGTTACATGTTTAGAGTTTCATACATGAAGAATACACTTTCATGGAAGACCATCCATGAGAAAAGTGTTCCCTTCTATTAACATACCTTACACTAACTATATATGTACTATGTCATAATTCCATTCATTATATATAATTTTCTTTAATTTTACTTATACTCATCAAAATCCTTGTTCACTTGAAAGTAGAAAAATATCTAACCTTCTATGCTTACAAACCTGGAACCTTGAAAAGATAAATCAGATACCCTTATTGATAACATCATGCCAATGTACACTACACATGCCCATTGCATGGAAATAACTGTGTTGGCACTTGAAATGTTTCACCCAATACCATGAATACTTCACGAAGTTATGCAATAAACATTCGAAAATTTTCTTAGAAACCTAATGAATAAGGAAAAATGAAAAAGGCAGGACCTGCCACCAAATGATCAATCAAACAAACTTATTGACCGCAAACATTGACAAAAATAAGGTCGAAATCAATTGATCAATACTTCACTACAATTGATCAATACAGAAATAATGTGTTAATACATAAATACCCTATAAAGGTAAGGACAAGAACAATTAAACAAATCGAATTAATGAATCAACGAATCAGATAAGCCATCCCTGCTCTGGGGTGGCGTCGTTATTTGCTTGGATCACCAGTGTTGTCCTCAGTCACTTGAGTAGCAGCTTCGGTGTCTACAGTACTCTTTGGTGCCTCATCGGTGTCTACAGTACTCTTTGGCGGCTCATTATTGGTTTCCACAGAAGCTTCGTGCGTCTCGTCTGTGTCCACACTATTCTTTGGTGCCTTCATGCAGCTGCCCACATTAATCTTAGTCTCTTGCGTAGTCTCATCGGTGTTCACAATCTCTTGCAATTGCGTCTCATTGGGGCTGTCCTCAATCCTCTCTTGCTTTATCTGATGGCCATTTATGTCACAGCTGTTACTAGCAGTGCTGGATTGTTCACAGTCTTTCTCTCTCGTCTCTTCTTCCTCATTCTTTTTATTTTTCTCCTCCTCCTCTGGTTGTTCTTCTTGTTGTTGCGGTGATGCAGTCGACATGGATACATCATCCAACAAAGATGTTGTCCGAACGTACTTGTTAAATATGTCCAGCATTTCTACTCCTTTCTCAAATTCCACCTGCATGCAAGCAAATTCACAATCAAATATCATTAATCAAAAGTCATTCATCAATGGAATCTACTCTAATCTATTCTGTAACCAACCTGCATCCATCCATTATTCATCAATGGAATCTACTCTAATCTATTCTAGAAGAAACAAATTACTTTTTGAAAGCTGGAAAATGTATTCTCGGAGTGACAAGTATCAGTACTCACTTGTTGGGTGTCTCGACTGTGTATAATAGATATCTGCTTTAGGTTTTCCACAGTATCAATAGTAATATGCTGGAATTGGCTGTAGGGGACATCCTTAACTATGTTCCATTTCACCGGAAATTTTCCCTTCCAATCACGATCCCAACAATCTGCGGTCGCTTCAAAATCTACGGGCCCATCCATTTCAGCCACGCCACAGAAATTCCCACTTCCTTTCACCTGCATGTCCACGCACACAGATTTTAATATACAATACGCAAGCAATTGAAAGACGGGATATTGGATCAATTTATTAAGACAGTAGGCATTCAGGAGGAAAATTATAAGATTACCGAAAAGAATAAGAAAACAGGACTAGAAGCATTTGCACTCTGCTCATGACGGGCTTCACCGTAAGCTGCATTTAATATTCTATTTCCTCTCCTGGTGCTCGTCCACACTCCATGTTTAATACTGCTCACCACGTTCTCGCTACAATAAGATTTTATAACAAAAAACTTGGCATTCGAATACTCTCTCATAAATCCTGCTGCTGCATCTGCATCTGCATTTGAATTTTCTGCATGGCCTTCAACTTGACCTTGAAGTTGGGTTGACCTTTCGCCCTCACTGATTCTTATTCTCATCAATAGCTCTTCGATGTTGCCCATAACTTGGGGCAATGATGTATTATTATTAGTATTAGTAGTATAATTATTGTCCCTCGACCCTCTCCCTCTGCCTCTACCTCTCCCTCCTCCTCCTGCTTGAATGTCTGCTGGGGCTTTCCTATTCCTTCCACTGTAATGCCCGCTGGAGCTTCCCCTTCTTCCTGTGTCGAATAACGATTGTGATCGGAGTTGGGGTTGGGGTTGTACTTGCACTTGTACTTGTGGTTGTTGTTGCAATTGAGTGCCGGGTTCGTTGAAATAATGGCCATTTATATTCATATACATTGCAGGTGTTGGGGCACCAGGGTACCATGTCCCATTATTATATACATATGGGGCTCGGCCCTCATCTTGATCTTCCCCCTGCCCCTGTATCATGATATTGATATTTGGAATATTTGAGTACACACCCTGATTATATCCATTTGAGGCCCCAGGGTACCATGTCCCATTATAGACATATGGTACTCGGCCCTGATCTTGATCTTGATCTTGATCTTGCCCCTGCCCCTGTATCATGATATTCATATTTGGAATATTTGAGTACACACCCTGATCATATCCATTTGAGGCACCAGGGTACCATGTCCCATTATAGACATATGGCACTCGGCCCTGATATTGATCTTGCCCCTGCCCCTGTATCATCATATTCATATTTTGAATATTCGAGTACGCACCTTGATTATCTCCATTTGGGGCACCAGGGTACCATGTCCCATTATAGACATATGGGACTCGGCCCTCATCTCGATCTTGCCCCTGCACCATCATATTCATATTTTGAGAGTTTGAGTACGTACCCTGATTATATCCAGTTGGGACACCAGGGTACCATGCTCCATTATATACATATGGGACTTGGCCCTCATCTCGATCTTGCGCCTGCCCCTGTATCACGATATTCATATTTGGAATATTTGAGTACGCTCCGTTTCCTGCAACGTTAATGTTAGAGACGCCTTCAGCTTCATGCCCATAATTATCCATGTTTGTATATGGAACTCTCAAGCAACGCGCTAGAATATCCAAACAGCTTCTTCGACTTTCAGATGAGACAGTATGGGAGATGGAATGAAAACAAGGAAAGTTGTGTGATGGATGAAAACAAACCAAGTGTTTATATTATATATATGCATCATCCCCGGCCTCTACATAGAAACACAATTCGTTACTATTTTTGGGTCGGCCTTTTCCATGCACACGCTTACTGGGTTCTCTTTATTATTTTTTCTTTTCTTATCCCAAAGACCATGGCTTTCGTGGCCAGATGGCGTCTTATCTGTACATGGACCCTTAGAAGTAGAGAAAGCCATAAGGAAACCATCCAAAGCTAATCCATCAAGAGCTCAAGTGATTGGTTCCAATGATACTCTCTCAGCGAGGTTGAAAGGGATAGTAGGTAGCCCTAATCAAAATAGGTACGAAATGATTTCTCATGGAGAATCCATTCCTACCGTATAAATAGTTGGTACCTCATTGTTACCATAATAGAGGAAAATATTGAATTTATCCCATCACATGTGGTTGAGAGTAACATCGTTGATTATGATTACGAGGATGATCACCCCCCTCCAAATATGGATCATTTTAGCCCCAGTTGTGGACTAGGCTATTAAGGGCCCCATAAAGAAGAGGAAAGGTCAAATGGGGATAGGGATGATGAAGTGAAGGAAAATCCCACATAAAAGATGAAAGAAAACCTTCTAAAAACAAAAGAGAAAAACTAGTAGAGAAGAAGATTTAGTTAGGGAAACAACATACCATTTTAAATTTAATGGGTAAAACAACCATAAGAAATGAAAGTGGATTGAATCCACCGGGGTGGATCTCTAAAACCTCTAGGTAAGTAATGAACATATTCCCATGGAATTGTAGGGGATTAGGGAGAATAAAAAGGTGGAATTGGGAATGAATTTAGTTAAAAAAAAAAACCCTCAATTCCCCTACTCAAGGAAACTAAATTAAAGGTGGAAGAAGTCATCCTCATGTGTAATTTTTTTTGGGTCTATGTATTGTATGGAACCATTCTCTTTGGAAGCTAATACAATGTCAACATTCTCATTATTGGTTGCTTAGTTACCTTGAAAATTGGCAATCAGGTGAAGAGATTAATCTAGTAAATGTCTATATGTCTATCTTATATACAAAAAGGGATATGTTGGGATTTTCTAATATTTTTGAGAGGGATGAATCAATGGACTAATAGTGCATCAGTAAGGGATTTCAACACCACTCTTAGTTAAAAGGAGAAAAAGGAAGGAAGTATAGTTCGAGACCCCTTTAAAGAATGCAAGATACCAGATATATAAAATATGCAGAACAGAAATGAAATGCTAGAAATGACAGAATAACAGTAAAATATCCAGCATAATCTTCACAATACACAGAAATGATATAC
>JZKD02S2033341.1:356398-384736 GCA_000966675.3 Picea glauca | reverse complement strand
TAGGTCTTCTTACATCCACCTTATTCTATTTTATTGAAAGGCCTTATTAATATTGACCTTTATTACATCTGAATACATTGATCTACCTATGTGCGGGTTAGGACCTTAACAAAGAAAGGATGGAATATTTTATCTCTTTAAGGGACTTAGTGGATGTCAAACCTCTCAGAGGAAAATGTACTTGAATAGATGGTTTCCATAGTTCAACATGGAGATTGATGTTCCCTCAGCCATACTAGTGTGGGTGAAGCTCCCTCACCTTCCACTTCATTTCTGGAGTGATTATTCCCTTTGTTGTATTGGTAATACTATGGGGAAATACATTGATACAAAAAAACCAAAGGAAAGCATATTCACTTATGCCAGGATTTGTGTCGAGGTAGATTTAGAGAAAGGGATCCCAGAAGCAGTGAAATATCTCTGGATAACTGGTAGCACATTCAACAACTTGATTATGAACAACTTCCCTTCAAGTGCAAATCTTATCACAAATACATACATTTTCCTAAAGATTGCAAAAATTCCAAAAGCCAATAATCTCAGGCCTTTGAAAAAGAGGATCAATGGAAAATTGTTAATCATAAATTGAGATCCAATGTTATATGGGGGCTAGATACTAGGAAATGGTAGGAAAATCCCCTTCTTCTACAGTTGGGAAAATTCAGTCCTCTTAGGGATCCTTTTGACTCCAACAGAGGTGGTAATCTAGTGGTGAACAATAGATGTGAATTTCTCTCTCAAGAAAACCCAACCCATTTCATGAGGTGAAAAACATTTCTTTGCAAGAGACTAAGAAACTTCCTACTTTGAGGGAGCCACCTTTAGTCCAAATTCCACAGTGTAGAGATGAAGAATCAAGGCCCGCGATTCAAAAATATATTGAAGTCATGCATTAAAAGGAAACTAAAGCGAGTGAAGGAGGGAATCCTCAAATCGAAGAGGAAGACAAAACCTCATGGGGCGCGAAAGAAGTGGAAAGTGAAAAATATGTTGAAGTAATGTTCCCTGAAAAAAAAACTTAAGAATAAGAAGTCAATGCCTCCACGAAAGAGGACATGGGAGATGGGGAATTAGAATAAAAGATTCCATGAAGATATGGAAGGAAGCCAATTCAAACTCTAAGGGAGGAGCAAGAAAACAAACAAATCATGATGAGATCTCAACATACATTAGAGAAAATGATGGGGTTTGGATCCAAAACACAAAAGTCCCTAGGAAATAATGTGCCTCCCAGAGGGGGATCAGCCAAATCACAACTGAAATAATGATTCTAGTCTCCTGGAATAATAGGGGTTTAGTCAAAAAAACAATGGTTGCCACAGTCAAGGACATAATTGAATCATAAAGGCCTACAAGTCTCTTTCTCCAATAGACTAAAATGAAATCCTTTGAAGCAATAAAAATCGGGAAATAATTATGGAGACAATGCGATAGAATATAATAATATTCTAGAGGCACATCAAGGGGGTTGTGCACTCTCTAGAACACTCAAGTGGTAAGTCTAGATTTTTCCTTTTAGACCCAACATTGGATTCTCAAGGCTAAATTCAAAATCATTCATACCAGGAAGATCATTAACATCAATATTTATATGCATGTAAACTATATGGACAAGGATATGTGTTGGAGATCTCTCATGAATCTTACAAATTATGATTTTTTTTTCTGATTGTATCGTAGCTAACAATTTTAGTGTCGTTCTACATAGCTCATAAAAATAGGAGGAATCATTGCTCGAGACCCCTTTATGGAAAATATAGAAGAACTAATTAATGATTGGGATTTATTAGACATCAAAACTATTAAAGGTAAATATACTTGGACCAATAAAAGATCCGGTGTTGGCCACATTGTAGCAAGGCTTAATAGATTCTTCTTGGTTCATAGTATCCTCCTTATACATGATGATACTTTTAAGTCAAAGATCCTCCCCTTAGTCACATTTGACCATAAACCCATTTATCTCCTCTTCCAAAATACCCTAGACCATGGTCCCTTATCTTTCAAATTTAATCACACTTTGGTTAAATTATTAGGAATCCATTGTTCGAGTCTAATAAATTTGTAATATTTGGATAAGTAGTACTCCAATGTACGTTTGGGAGAAAAAGATAAAACTTGTTAAAAAAACACTTAAATATTGGGCCAAAGAATAACATTCTTCACCTACCATTAAAAAAGAGAGGATAAGATCTAACATTATGAACATGTACTAAAAAATGGAGACATAAGAGATCACTCAGTATTTACAGGAAGAAGAATCTTTCGTTTAGAAACAATTCCAACAAGTTATCAGGCATGAAGAAGGACATCGGTGCCTCAAATATTAGAGCCTTTGGCTTAAAGAAGGTGATCAAAACAATGGTTTCTTTCACAAGTAGACTTAGGTGAGCCGCTCTAAAAATAATGTGAGGGAGGACTTCTCAGAAGATGGTTCCAAAATAACCGAATTTGAATCTTTAAATGAGGTGGCTAAGAAAAATTACAACTCACTATATATGCATAAAGTTGAAGCAACGTTTGGCAATGTTGAAGATATGCTCAATTCCATTATGGAAATAATCACCAATGAAGAAAGTAGAGATTTGGTTTGATAAATTGAACAATATGAAACCAAGAATGCGATTTGGAGCCTCGAGCCAGATAAAACCCCTAGGCCAAATGGGTTTTCCATATCCACTTTTAGATTCTTTTGGGATCTAATAAAATATGAATTAAAAAGAATGCTTCAGTATGCTCATTTATCTTGCAAATTTGATCGTAGTACAAACTCACATTTTTTTAGCTTAAACCCAAAGGAAGCTAAACCATGTTCCTTTATGAGATTCAAACCTATATCTCTTTGTAATTCTTCATATAAAATTATGACCAAAATTATTGTTGTTCGGTTGAAACAATATATGTACAAGCTTGTTTATACTAATCAAGGAAGGGTTATGCATAATAGGAAGATTGTCTATAACATTGTTTTAGTCCAAGAAGCCATTCACTTCAGTTTAACAACAAGGGAGGAAGGAATGATAATAAAATTGGATATGGAAAATTCCTTTGATCAAGTTAGGAATTCATTTATCCTCGAGGTATTGAGTAAGTTTGGATTCATCACCACCTTTATCCATTAGATAGCATCTTGTATCAGTTCACCCTAGATTTCCCTACTTGTCAACAAATGACCCACATATTTCTTTCAAAGAAGTAGGGGATTGAGACAAGGATGTCCTCTATCCCCCCTCTTGTTCATAATTATGGTTGAATATTTTAGTCACAAGATCCAATCAGAAAGAGTTGGTGGGAATTTATCAGGGATCCATATTGTCAGAGGAACCAAAAGTATTAACCAAACAACACACTCTTACTTGGTGGTGCATATCTTATTATAACCTCAAGGTTTTAACTGATCCTAGACTCCTTTTTGGATGCATCTGGAGGAGAAATCAATCACAAGAAATTTCATATTTTTGGATTGAATTTGTATCCTGCATGTATTACACACAATTTTCATATTCTTCCAATTCCTACTAGTAGAAGATTGGTCTTCGAACCTCATATATCTTGGGATTCCTATATATTTAAGAATATCCTCCTCTCAGGATTAACATAGTATTATGGATAAAATGAGTTGAGTTAAAATTGAGCAATGGGGCACTCAGTGGATTAACCTTGTTGAGCGTATGGTTCTTATGAATTTTTTCCTCACCGCCTTGCTTCTATATTATTGCTCAGCTCTATTGGCCCCCTCTTCCATCATGAATCATATCTTGATGAATATGAGGAAATTTGTATGGCAAGGGGGGGAGGGGGGATCTGATCCAATTCAAAAAAATATGACCATATTGATTGGAAAAATGTGAGAAGTATGAAGGACAAGGGAAGGCTTGGAATGAAGGGTCCGAAAATAATGAATGTGGCCATGGTAGACAAATTATTGTGGAGGATAATTACAAGAAATCTATCTTGGTGGAAAAATATATTATGGAAGAAATAATTTGGAGGTTAAATATTAAGATGTGTAGAAAATCCATTGAGAGAGAAAAAAAGCTTACTTGATATTGAAGCTTTGGAAACTCCAATCCTTTTTATCCAAGAGAATCTCACTTGGATCCCTAGGAAATGGGAAGAATGCGAAGATTTTAGAAGATAGTATTTTTGAAAAAGCATCTCTATCAAGAAAACAAGAATCAGTCTCCCTCAAAGACTAGAGGGAAGACGAACAATTACAAGTTCTATTCGATATCTCTTATTGGGATGAATCCAATAGTCAATGGTTAGGATAGAAATTTGGTTCCATTTGAAACCTTTAGTCTCTCTAACAAGTATTATTTCTCACATGCTCTTTGGATTTTCTCCTTAATGTTTTTCAAAAAAGGATAGTAGAGTGTGGGGCGAATATCTCTACTTGTTAATCATAAGATACCTTTCTCAACTAGAAGTGACTCACCTTCCTCAAATATCATCTCTCTCGATTTTTTTTGTAGTGATGGCATGACAAAGATCAATCTTTTTTGTTGGATATTATCTCACTGGAAAATTCTTACAATAGAAAAAAAGAAAAAAAGAAAGAAAGGAGTGGTTGGTCCTTACCAAAGCATCTTGTGTGCTAATGATGAAGAGACGACTCATCACCTATTCATTGATTGTAATTATGCCAAATAATTTTCGGCACATGCATTTTTTGGGTTGAATCATCAAATAAGGTGGCCTTAATCCTTGGATGAAATATTCATGCACTGGGGGGGGGGATTTATAATGGGACCTTCAAACATAAGCCAATATTTAGAAGAATCTAGGAATCTCTCCCAAAATTCCTTTGTTGGAAAATTTGTCTTGACAAAAACACGAAAATACTCAATGATGAATGGTGTAAACCACCCCAAAAAACATCAAAGGATTCATCTCTCCTATTGGAATACATGCAACATAGAATCAAAACACAATATCAAGCACTAGATGGTTTGGAGAAAGTCTAGTTATTGCAATTTAAACTAGTTGAAGCCTATTCATTGTTGCAAGGACTTTCCATCACAAAGGAGGAAGGAATAAAGGATATGATACTGTTTGATGAATAGATGTTGGTTATCAAAATAATGGTCATTCCAACAACCCTAGGGGGGTCAAATTGAATTCAATTATCTCCTGAATCAAGTAAATTCTTCCTCGATTTGAACAAATATCTCTCTGTAACATAAAGAGGGAAATCAATGAAGAATCAGATCACCGAGCAAAGGTTTCCACCCCATTAGACCGAGGTGTCATGGAAAAAATGGGATTGTAAGCTATAGATTAGTCCCATGATTAATATAGTATTGGTTATTTATTGGCACCCAAATCAATATGAAAGGCCCATTAAGTAACAACTTGAGGTGACTTGGAAATGACAATGTGTGGAGGCCTTCCACTCAACACCATATGGCTTGGAAAACTTTTCTCGTGTTAATTCAATGCATGGGTTTAATCTTCAACAAGAAATGTGAGAATATGTCAATTCAATGAGCCACTCTAAGAATTGTTCTGGGTGATTTTCCTTGGTTTTCGATGAGTCTAGAAACTGAAAATGAGATCATTGTTGCAACAAAGGTGCATTGGGTGTATTGGAGTGGATGCATTGAATCTTACAATGGGATAATTTTGGTTCAAATCTATCTGAGGGTGGTGGTTTTGGGTGCTAGGCTTGCAATGTGGGTAATATTATATGCTATTTCTAGGCATGTCTTGGTATCTTGACCTTTCTCTTTGAAGTTGATTGTCTCTAGTTTCTTTGAAATTACAATCTTGAATAATCAAGATAGAGAAAACTTGGATTTTATTTTCCTGCAATGGTTTGGGAATTGGTTTTTTAGCTCAGGGATTTATATTTTGACTGTCTGTACAATGGTCTCTCCTAGCCCACCCAATCTATTTCTTGGCTTTGTAAGTGTGGAAATATAACATCCTCAGTTTTAATCCCCACAAATTATAATGTAATTGTGCAAATATTAATTAGGTTGGTGAGTCATTATGTTTTGGGCAAAGAGCCCATATTGATTAATATGGCCAAGGGCCAAATTGTATATTATGAACATTAAAGTGATCAATAAAGGTAGTAATCATTGTTTGTGATACGAGGGGATGAAAATTTTGGGGGGATATGATTCCACAAGAGAGAGGGGTCCAGTGGGGATTTTATTCATGGATATTAATCCAACCCACATTTCAAAAGTTATTATCATTACATAAGCCATTTATTTTGTTTTTGAGTGTTCCCAAAGACAATCATTTTAACTCATGTAAGAGGGTGAGTGTGAGAGGTCACATCCCATAGTTATTGGAGAGCATGGATTGAATTACAATCATCTTTGGGAAGAGTGAAAGTCAAGAAAGAAAGGGAGAAGAAGGGAAATTTGTACGCAGAATAGATATAATTTTTACATGCAAATGTTTGGGCAACAAAGGGGAGTTGAGTGATAGAAGGAGAACATACCATGTTGTTCTTGAAGGAAGCCATTGTTTCTCTATGTGATATACTAGAAATTAGGCCTATGTTCCCGCAAAACATTTTGTAATCTTGTGGTGTGTTTCATGTTGAGGAAATGGCTCAAGATCCTTGTGTGGGCCATTGTGAGCACTCCTGAAGTAATTGAGAGTTATTGGAGTCCCTAGATGAGAGACCCCTGGACAACTGAGTGAAATGGAAGCCCTGATAAATGAATGGTACGACCTAAGGGACTGTGAGTAGTGAAGGGGTTACATTCCTTTGGTTATGCAAGTTGTGGGAAGAGAGTTGGTGGTTTGGAACTATTGCAGGAGTAGAACTTGGGTTTCTGGTTGCTGAGTGTTGAGAGTAGAAAACCAGAGGGCCAGATCTCCTTGTGGAATCATAGCCTCATCTTAGGGGTGGCCTATTATTGATATTTAGAGAAACATAGCCTATGTCTAGGAGGTTCATCCTTCGTATGTAGGAAGTTGGATTCTATTTATAAAAAGATAAATGTTATGTTTATTTATGATTATTCTGTTATGTAATGATATTTGAATGTTGTGTTATGTTTTCTTAGGTTTCCATGCATTCATGTTTTTACAAATGTTGTATATGCATGGTTAAATCATCATATTTTTTTATATAAATTTTATGGGCTTGCTGCCCCTCGGTTTTCTATTATATGATTTTAGAAAAATAGGATCGCAAAGAAATAAAATAAAATATATGAGGAAATAAAACACAGTAGATACATAATACAATAGAGACACAGATATACATAGTTCACCCAGTGTGGGCTATGTCCACCAGAGAAATTTTCAGGTCCTTCCTTTATTATTAACCAACAAATGAAGGGATACAACCTACAACATATCTATTGTAACTTCCTCTTCCTTCTCTCACAATATCCTCTCTCAGAATACAATATTTACACACATACACAATTACAATACAATTTCCTCATAAAAGAGGGTTTCCTTCTAGGGAAAAAAAATCTAACATATCTTCAACCATCATATCTGCAACCTTATAATGAACAATCCATATTGACTACGAAATTGCCATATTTTAGAAGGAAATTTTCGCAAAAATTTCTCTCCAGGGGTGCTTCCCTCGAACCCCTTCTAGGGGGGCTCCAAGATTTGTTGCAAACCTCCCCTAGCAAGTGATGTGGGGGGGAAATACCCCCCTTCAGGTAATGAGATCCAAACACAGTTGAAAAAATACCTATGAATCAAGGACATAATCAGGCTCCATAACCAACAATCTCCCACTTGGAGACTGATCACAACAACTTCATTGTTGTTTTTCCTATTGGACTATGATCCATCTTGGACCTGGAAAATTTCTCATCTTCACCTTCATGCTTGAAGGTGATGTAGGAGCATCGTCAACAAGAAAACGTGGAGAGACAACTTAGTGCCTCAACACACCTTTGAATCAATTCAAAATCTTAACGCTGACGTTTCCTGCAAATATTTTATTTGAACTGATTGAAAACTGAAGTAGATCAAAATGCTTGGGAGCTGAATGATCATAAGTGATTTGGGGGTTTCACTCATAGACTTTAACGTAACGAAACTTAAGTGGTAGTTAGTTTTTTTCTTCAGAAGTATATAGGTAGTCAGAGGGAGCCCTAAGAGACCTCTAGGATAAGTAGGAATATTGTACACCCAAATGAGTTTGCTCAACATGGAGGATAGTGGAAATTTGTTAGGAGATAGCTGAATTTTAATTGTTTCTTTTCATAGCTATATCCATTTATATTTGAATGAATATAACAAAGGAAAATTGATCCAATGTATGGTGTTGCTATTGTTTACAGTTCCTTGTTATTTTTTCCTTTCATGAATGAATGAGTTATGTTATTGAGCACATGAAACTATGAAGTGTTTGGATAAGTTTCAATTGGTTTTCTTCATTGATTTCATGCAAGGTGTGCATACAGTCTGCAAGGAGTGCATTGACGGAGTCTGTTTTGATTCGGAAGCTCGAAAGAGATAGCATGAAACTTTCATTTGCAAGGAGTGCAAATAGACTATTACAAGGTGTGCACAGTCACCCGCAAGAAGCTAAGTCTTGCGTAAGAATCTGCTGCAAGGTGTGCACATATCCAAAAATATGTCTAAGTGTTGAAGAAACACTTTAAAAAGTTCAAACCTCAAAGATTCAACTAAGTGTTGAAGAAACAGTTTAAGGAGTTCAAACCTCAAAGATACATCCAAGAGAGAGCATAATCGTTCCAGATCATTGGATCTAGGCAAAGTGCATGAGCTTTAAGTCTCTGCATGCGCACATGAGTGAGGATTCATCTAAGTCCAAAAGAGGTTAGGGACCGTCCATCATCCAGAGGGACGGGTGGCGTAAGATCTGCAACTTTGGGTGAAAGAACTTCAAGAGAGAACGAATGTCCAGGAGTTGAAACTCCCGAAGCTCGAAGAGACGAAATGATTTGCAGTCATCGATCGGTGAGGGGAAATGCGTAGACAGATCATTGAATTCAGGTGAAAGCACTCTGGAAGAGAGTGAGTGTGCAGGAGTTGAAACTCCCGAATCCCGAAGAGCGAAGTGAACTACAGTCGTCGATCTGTGGGAGACACATATCACCAGATTGTTGACTTTGGGTGAAAGCACTCCAGGAGAATGTGAGTGCGAAGGTGTTGAAACTCCTGAAGACCAAATAGTTGAAGTGAGTTGTGGTTGTCAGATCCAGAAGGACAGGTGATAGAGATCCGTGAAATTCAGGTGAAAGCACTCCGGGGTAAAGCGAAGGCAGAGAGTTTGAAACTCCTGAAACCCGAATAGCCAAAGTGAATCATAGTCATTGATCTATGGAAGACACACGTCAACAGATCGTCAACTTTGGGCCAAAGCACTCTAGGAGAAAGCAAAGTTAGAGAGTTTGAAATTCCCTAAGCCCAAATAACTGAAGTGATCTATTTTCGTTGATCTGTGAACAGAGATCGACGGTGGGGAATCATTGCGGGGCGAGGAGGAGAAATTAGTGAACGTGCTAGTTCAAGGTCTACTATTCACCAATGTCGTTGATCTCGTCAGGAAGGGGGATTAACAACCATGATTAGATTGAGTTGGGCGAGTACATTTCTAATTTCAGGGATTGAATCCTCTGATAAAGAGCGAGAACGTTGGTGCCCCGAAATTGCTATGAGACGTTGATCGATGAACAAATTGGCAAAGACCAAATCATGACCATGAAAAACTGATGATGATAACATGGCCTGTGTTTTGATTCAGTTTGAGATCAATAAGGTCTCGAGGAGCTAATCTAGCTCGAGGAGAATATTTTTCAATCCTTTACTAGGAGGTCGCGCAACCCTGAAGGGGAGAATGGAGGTTTGAATCAGAAGGCCAAATGGAACTGAGAATGAACTCATTTAATCCCTATTTACTACCTTTGTTAACATTTCTGCATGATTCTGGCTAGTATGTATCTTTTCCAACTTCAAATTTGCATCTTCCAAAATGGATCATATGAAATGGTACCTGAGTTGTATATATTTAGTATTATAATGAAAGATTGATTTATTTGCAATATGAATGGAAATTTGGCTGTCACATTACAACCTACTATTCTCCTTCTTCTTTCCCAATTCCTCCATAAACCTATGTAAACAAATCATCTCTTTACAAGCCTTTGTAGAACCAACATACTCTACTTCTGTTGTTGAAAGAGAAATAACCTTTTGCAGTTTCTAAATCCAACTTATAGTTTTTCCACCTACAGTAAAAACATACCTTGTGGTGCTTCTCCTGCTATCATTATCACCTTCCATATCTGAATCAACATATCCCTGTAGAATAGTGGTTGAATCTCCAAAACATAATGCATGAGTAGCAGTACCTCTCAAATACCTGAGAATCCATTTTACTTCCCCCCAATGTTCTTTACCTGGATTATTCATATACCTGCTCACTAATTCCATTGTATGTGTAATATCTAGTCTTGTGCACACCATAGCATACATCAAGATGTCAATTGTTCATGACTAAGGGACCCTATACATGTATTATATACTCTCTTGTGTCTTGGGGCACATTTCCTTGTTTAATTTGAAATGGCTAGCCAAAGGTGTACTAATCGGTTTTTCATTCTTCATTCTAAACCTCTACAACACCTTCTCTATGTACCCACCCTGAGACAATATCAATTTGTGATTTTTCATGTCTCTTGTTATTCTCATACCAAGGATTTTCTTTGCACCACCCAAGTCCTTCATTGCAAATGAATTATCTAAGTTTTTTTAGTACATTTGTATCCTCCATGTTATACCCTACAATAAGCATGCCATCTACATACAATAGAAAGATAGTATAGATTCCATTTTATAGCCTCTTAAATTAAACTCAGTGATCAGAATGACATCTACTATAACCTTGTTCCATGATAAACCTAAAAAATTTAAAATACCACTACCTTGGAGCTTTCTTTAGGCCATACAAACTCTTCTTCAACTTGCATACCAATTTTTCCTTCCCTCTGACCTCATACCCCTGTGGTTGTTGCATGTAAATATCTTCCTCCAAATCCCCATGGAGAAAAGTTGTTTTTACATCTAACTGTTCAAAGATGAAAATCTTCTACTTCCACAAGACTTAAATAGTCCTAATTGAAGTCATTTTAACAACATGAGAAAATATTTCATCAAAATCTATAACTTTATTTTGTGCAAACCCATTTACAACAAGTTTAGCCTAGTACCGCTTTTTGTCTCCATCTTGTTCCTTCAACTTGTAAACCCATTTATTCTGCAGTGCTCTTTTTCCTGTAGGAAACTGAGCCAAGTCCCAAGTCCGGTTATTTACCAAGGAATCCATTTTCTCTTTCATGTCGTGCTCCCACTTATTTTTAGTGTCTACCTGCATGGCATCTTCATAACTTTGTAGTTCACCAGAGTCAGTCAATAATAAATAATACAATGAAGGAGAGTTTCATTCAGGGGGTCTACTTAACTTGGTAGATCTTCTAACAACACTTGTAGGAGTTTGAGGTGCATGTTGCTCTTGTTGTTGTACATTTTGATTTTCTGGTACCTTTGGAATTTCATCAAGCATTGTGTATTCTGTGTTTTCCTTTTCTTGTTTCTTTCCCTGCAACTAATCTTTGTACATGACATTTTCTTTGAATACAACATCTCTACTCCTAATGAATTTATGATTTTCATAATCCCATAAGAGATAATCAAAATCATTAACACCATATCCAATAAAGGTACATTTCTTGGATTTTGCCTAAGCTTTGTTCAATTTTCTTTATCAATATGGACAAAATGATTTACAATTGAAAGTATTCATCAATGAGTAGTTTATCTTTTTACCTGTCCATGCCTCCTTTGGAATGACACCATCCAAGGATCTCCTTATTACTATACATAAACCTCCTTATTACTATTACATAAAACTTTTCCCAAGGCACAATACTCTGATATATTCGTCTGACTCATCGTCTTCTTCTCTTGGCATCCTCAATCCATTTGTTCCTTAGTCACCCCTTCACTCATATCTTCTACTCTTAGACTATCCTCTAATCATTCCCTAGTCCCCCTATGTGCGTGAAGGCGACTAACAGTTAGACTCCATCTCCATAACATTCTTGTCACATAGAAAAATCTTTATCCAAGTAGAAAATACATTCAAAAATATTCCATGTGAGCCTTTGAAAAAATCTCTTTCTACGACACTATAAGCTTGGGTACAATATATTGCAAACTCTATGATGTACCCTCCCAATATAATATTCAACCAAAAGTCAAATGTGCGAGAAATTTTATTACTTGTTGTATTCAACTATCTGATCAGTTTAAGAGTCCAGTTTCTTGGGGCCTCAACTGTATATCTTCCAACATTCTCCATTACCCTTTCTAACCATCCAGTCAAAATTATGGGAAATTCACCGAAGAAAATTTCATGCAAATTTGTGAATACATACATTTGCAACCATTGTTCGTCGTTGAGCCGTGGACTCCTATTCTGTTCTATGGTAAATTATTGTTGCTTCATTTCTAACCATTCTACGATCTCTTTCTTATTCGGCCTCCAAAACATTCCCCTCAATTACATATCTTGGTCCCGACAATAGAACCATTTGTTAGCATGCAGGATAGATCCTAAGTTCATAAGAATACTTAACCAAAAAAACCGTTAGACATCGACCCTTTTAGCATCACCTGCAAGAAATTGAAGTCTCATCCAAAACATTTAGAGGGGATGCAGGAATAAAGTTTCTGCAGTGGCAAGGGAAAGTGAGGTGTTCAACACGTTCTTACTAACCATTTACTCATGTACATAGTTTCCATTAATTAACAATTACTTAACATCCAACATACCAGGTGCCCAACATTATTGCACTTAAACTTTATTCATTCATCATTTACTTCAATGTGTGATATTATAGTGACGTAGACATATTCATAATACTATGGCACACCATAAGTAACATGCTAACCATTCAACAGATCTATGATATTCATCTATTACATTCATCATAACAACACACATAAAGCATCACATCAAAACACAAGTTTAACGTGGTTCACCCCAATCTTGGGATATGTCCACAATGGTTGGATTCTTATATTATTCATTTATAATTTTTTTTATAGTTTTGCACCACACTTAGAAAAGATGCAACAGTAACATTACTCAAACCTGCCTAGTCATTCTGCTGCAGTGAAATCCTACCTCCTCAATCATACACCCAAAAATCAGGCTCGACTTCTCGACACTATACTGAAGTAAACCCAAAAAAATATTGATAATCACCAACTCCAAAAAAATCTCTATCTATCTCTCCCTTTACATATTTACACATAATACATAAGGCTAAGCCTATTACAATGCGGTTACAAAGTGGACAAAATGTCCCAAAATCCCAACGATTTATAACCATTTTCCGCCTTTTATGCGTCATTTTATCACATTTCCTTCTATTGTGCACTTTGAGTCCTTAAACGCTGCTCTCCGTTGCACGCTCTGGTCCATATTCTAACTACCTTTTATTATTTAATATTATTATGGTGTGGATCCAAAAACTTGTAAAAAATTATCCAAAACGCCTATCCAACTTAACTTATTAAAAATTATGGAGGCAACAAACTCCCTTAAGATTAGTTTCTCAGCCTCATAGTTCCAATTATTGAAAAATATGTAAACATGACGTTGCACCAAACTAACAACTATATGGAACATTTATTTACTTATTTACTATTCTACGTTACCTAAGAAAAGAACCCTTTTCAAGCATATGATTACTTTTGATCCGGATGGATATCGATGGCCACCCACCTTTTCCAACTGGCTCAAAACAGTTTTCTAACAATTTTGGCAATTTACTATTTTTAGCAGTTTTAACTTCCGGGGCTATTTTGAGGGCCCAAATGAAGGATTTTTGGGATCGAGCTCCTTGATAATATCCAAAGGAATTATTGAGCCCCCAAAATTAATCTCCTCTTCTATACCTTTCCAATGGGCTATCACACGCCTAAAACAGAGATCGTATACAAAAGTTACAACCCCGGGAAGTTGATGTATTAACTTACCCAAATGGTGCCCACATGACTTTTGGTGCTTCATATCCTAGGGTTAGGTTTTTGGATGTATAGGGTTTTTGGCATTCTTGTTTATTGTAAAAAGGACTTCAGAGCCTCATTCTAATATTCTTCTTGCGAATCCGTGCAACCATCACATCTCTTCTCAAAGATAAGCCACCACCATTCCAACAAGCTTGTTTCCACTGCATTTTATAGTTTCAATTTATTTCGTTATTGAATAGAAAACCAGTTTTACTGCATCTCTGTTATTTTATGTTAAGCACCTGTTAATAATCTATATTCATTTCGTTTTGCTCATAAAATCTGAATCAGTGGTATCAGAGCGGTCTGCTTCTTGTCGTCTTAATGCATGTCCCCAATGAGGTTGGAGTACAAAGAGTTGGGTCTCGATCTTGTTTCTCTTGAAGAAAGAAGCTCTCGCACGCCCAAGAGACCTCTCATGGCAGGATAAAATAAAGATGACGAGACAGGAGATCCTTTCAAACTGTTGATTGAGGAATCCTTCACACAACATAGGAATGAGATGATGGATAGTTTCGCGCAAATCCTTCGACAACTACCAACAGGCGACACATCTTCTTTGAACGGAGGCGTCGGAGGCGTCGCCCCCTTCAAGGTACATATAAACTTTTATATTCCTATATTTGAAGGTCAGATAGAAAAATATGTTGTAGACAAGTGGTTGAATCTACTAGAAGGGTATTTTTCTGTCCATAACTTTTCGAATAGAGAAAAGATTACTTTTGTTCTCCTCAAAGTCGTTCCCCATGTCAAAGATTGGTGGGAAACTTTTTGTGAGCAAAAGGAAACAAGGGAAACCTCATTATTTTCAGTCACGGCCACTTGGGAATCCTTTAGGGATGATATTAAGGAACAATACTATCTTGTCGGAAGTTACGACGACCTGTATACCAAATGGACCACACTGCGGAAAGAAAGAGACCAAGCAGTGCCACATTTCAAAATTATCTTCCATACCTTGCACACCAAGTTGGGTATCAAATATTTAGAGTGACATCTGGTGCTCAAGTATCATAGTTCTCTGCATAGATACATCCATATCGAAATGGAATTTTTGGACATCTCATCCTTGGGTGCGGCCTATTGATATGCCGTCAAAATAGAGTAGAAGCTCAAACAAAAGATGCGATAATTTGGGCTTGGGAACCCATCACAATAAAAGCTAGGAAAGGGCGGCCCCAACCCACAAAAAAAAGGACAGAGAAAATATGGAAAGTATCAAGACAACCAGCCCAAGATGCAAGCAAAGAAGGACATCAGAAAGACAAAGAAAGATATTGGGAAGTGGTAAGACTTCCATAAGATCCCTTGGCATAACACTGCTGACTGCCGCTCAAAATAGTCGTTGGTGGCCATAATGAAAGCCTCTGAATCAGATGTAGATTCTGACTCTGAGCTAGAACCAGAAAGAGGAATATGGATCATTGACGTGGAACCTAGTGCCACCGTTGCTACCACCAAGCTCCATCCTGGTGAACCAAATGAGCCATAAGAAGGAGAGCACCTCTTCCATTCACAAATGTGGGTAAAAGGCACCCCATTGCACTTCATTGTTGATAGTGGTAGCCAGAAGAACCTCATTTTAGCAGAGGTCATCAAGCGGCTAGCCCTGCCAACAACGCCACACCCACAACCCTACACCATTAGGTGGCTCCTCCAAGGAAGTGATCTCCGCGTCATCCAACAGTGCTGACTGTCGTACGACATCAAGCCCTTCAAAGATGAGGTATTGTGTGGTGTTTCTCCTCTCAAAGTTTGTGATGTTATTTTGGGCCAAACTTATTTATGGAAACATGATTCTATATATGAGTCTAGGCCTCGTAGTGTTATTATTACTTTGAGTAGGAAATTGTACAGGATACCTGAGGTAGTCCCACCTAGTGCTATTTCCTTGATCTATGCTAAGAAATGTAGGAAGGTCATCTCTCATATGAGGAAGTTCGTCTTCTTCATGATTCTCTCTTAGAATAAGCGAAATATCACAACCACATCCAAGGTCTCTGCGGCCGACCTCTCCACACAACATAAGCAAGTAGATAAGGTCATGGAAGAATACTCAGATATCTTCTCCTCACCTACAGGGGTACCTCTGCATTGTCAGGTCAAGAACCCCATTGATCTGACCCTCGACGCACCACTACCCAATGGGCAGTCTACCGTCCCTCTTTGTTAAAGAATGAGGAGATCAAGCAATAGATCCAAGAAATGCTCCACAAGGGGCACATCCACCCCATCTCATCACCTTGTGGGAGCCCAATCCTGATGGTATAGAAGAAAGATGGAACCTGGCGAATCTGTGCAAGCCTTCTGCCAGTGGAGACATTACATTCTTGGGAAGGAGACAATCATCCACACTGATTATAATCCACTACAATTCATGAAGACATGGGGAAAATTGTAGAATGACCGCCATAAAAAATGGTCCACATACTTGCAACAATTCCACCTCAACATCAAGTATAAAACATGAAGCACCAATCATGTCATTGATTGCCTCAGTATACCTCCATTTGTGACACTCAACACGGTTCTTGACTCTTGTGGCCTTGAGACATCTGGATGGCCTCAAATCTATGATATAAACCCTGACTTCGCCACCACCTACCAAATGTTGGGTGAAAATGCAGTTGTCGATAATTTCCATCTTCAGGATGGGTTGTTGTGTCTTCTGGGCCATATCTGTGCTCCATCAAGTGAGTGAGCGAAGCTGATCTAGGAAGCCCACTACAGTCAGGTAGCAGGACACTTTGGCTTCGAAAAGACAGTGGTGATGCTAAAGAAACATTTCTACTGGCCAAAACTTTGATAGGAGGTTAACAAGTATATCAGGTCTTGCACTGCCTGCGCTATTGCCAAACCGACCACTAAGAAATAGGGCCTGTACACCCCTCTTCCTACCCCTAACAGGCCATGGGAATCCATCTCAATGGACTACATGTCGGGCCTCCCATCCACCAAGCGGGGAAATCACTGTGTTTTTGTGGTTTTTGATTGCTTTTCTAAGATGGTGATTCCGGTTGCCTAGAAGAAGAGCATCACAGCAGAGGCCAATGCCAAGATCTTCTTTGAACGATTCTAGGTACATTTTGGAATCCCACAAACCATTGTCTCAGATCGGGATAGTCAATTTCTCAACACATTCTAGTCGAGCCTTTGGTCACTGTTGGACACCAAGCTCACCAAATTCAAGACCTTCCACCCCCAGACAGATGGCCAAACCGAGGTTGTAAACTGAATGATTATGCATATCCTTTGCATGTATAATTCAAATCACCCTCGCACATGGGATGAGATCCTTCCATATGTCTAGCATATATAAAATTGAGCCCTGCATAGCTCAACCGACCACAACCCCTTTCAGATGGGGTTGGGATTCCAACCATTGGGTCCCATAGATGTTGCACTTCCCCTTGCGGTCACCTTGAATGAATCATCTCCTTCTCCAACTGAAGTTGACAAAGCCACCCAGTTCATTGAGTGGATCCATCACATCTTCCAACAGTTTCAAGATATCCTACAGAAGTCCAATGACAAGTACAAACAACGCCATGATCAACATCGGGTGCCACATAAGTTTCAGGTGGGCGACAAAGTTGGTTGCACTTGCAGAAAGAATGCTTTACAGGACCCTATCGAAAGCTTTGAACACTCTATTATGGGTTGTACACTATCACCAAGGCCATGGGGGATAATTCTTTTGAGCTCAACATTCCTCCTTTCCTTGGCCTGCACCCAGTGTTCAACGTGGATCTCCTTCGCCCTTATTTCCCACCATTATTGGACACCTCAGAAGTAGCAGAACAACTGAAACCAAAAAATCTCAAACCTGACTACATACAACAGACATCTAATGATCATATTGTGGACACACAGATCAAGGGAAATCGACAACAAAGGATCCAACTTTATCAAGTCGTCAAAGCAGGGCAACTCCTGCACCAAGGCAAGTGGCTTACCCGGGGCCAAATTCAACAGAAATTTCCTCATCTGATGGGGGACCTCAATGAAATGGATACCTTTGATTCCTAAGGAGGGAGGATTTATCTATATGGATATCAGTGGCTACCCACCTTTTCCAACTGGCTCAAAACAGTTTTCTGACAATTTTGGCAATTTACTATTTTTAGCAGTTTTAACTTTCGGGGCCATTTTGAGGGCCTAAATGAAGGTTTTTCTGGACTGAGATCCTCAATGATATTTGAAGGCATAATTGAGCCCCAAAAATGAATCTCCTCAAATATACCTTTACAACGGGCTATCACATGCCTAAAACAGAGATCGTATGCAAAAGTTACAACCCCGGGAAGTTGATGTACTAACTTACCCAAATGGGGCCCACATGAATTTTGGCGCTTCATCCCCTAGAGTTAGGTTTTTGGATGTCTAGGGTTTTTGGAATTCTTGTTTATTGTAAAAATTTCTTCAAAGCCTCATTGTAATCTTCTTCTTTTGAATGCACGCAACCGTCACATCTCTTCTTAGAGATAAGCCGCCACCATTCCAACAAGCTTGTTTCCGCTACATTTTACAGTTTCAGGTTATTTCGTTATTGAATAGAAATCCAGTTTTACTATATCTCTGTTATTTTGTGTTAAACACCTATTAATAATATATATTCATTTCGTTCTTCTCATACAATCCGGATCAACTTCCAATGAAGCCATGTGCGTAACAGGAATACATATGAGGACTTCCAATGAAGCCATGTACTAGGACTAATACATTTCGTGGAATAATATGCCCACATGTACTAGGACTAGGAAATTGTACTAGGACTAGACACGAGCAACAATTACATGTGAATGGCGCAAACATTGAAATTTTTTCAAACTGTTTCTGTATGCATTGAAATTTGACATGGATAGACTATTCACATGCCTTAACAATATGGGAGGGTTTCTGGACTCAAATTTGACTCACATACCCACTTTCTTCCATTATCAATTCATCATGTAAACCATAAACCCTAATTTAGTGGAGTCATCTATTTGTCTGGTTTTAGTTTTCCCAATGAATGGATGCGTTGTTGTTGACATTGAATGGGAAAACACATGTACCTTCTTAATTTTCTTCCTTCACTTGATGTGGGTTTGGTCATTCTTAGCCTTGAATTGAAAGTTACACCTAGTCTTAGTCATCACCCTTCAATGTGAAGTGTTGGAATAATGGCACTAAGTTTTCAATAAAGATTAACAAAATAAATCAAACAATGATGCATTACAATCAAGAGAGGTTGAGAAGAGAGCAAAAAATAAATCTAATTAACTACCACACAATCAAGAAAATAACAATTAAATGAATAACAATTACCCTATTGCAATGACATGCAAAAGTAAAAGAGGGGAAAAAGAGAAATTATACATGCACTTACCATCTTAAAGGTGCCATTTTTTTGAAGATAAAGTAATGTTGATGATCATTTGCAATGTTGTTTTTAGGAAATACTCATTAGAAGCATCTTCATCATTAGTAGAAGGATGATTAGGATGATTTCATTGATAAAAATAATATTGGCATTCTGAGTGATGAGGCACATAATGTGCATTCAATATTTTTTACATAACAATTGCAATAAGATAAACATATAATGGAAACTAATGTTAAAATATATGGAAGAAGTTTTTTACATGGAAACATTATTTGTGATTTTCTATTTAGTTTACCAAAAAAGATTATTTTTCTTCATTGCTACCATCATCACCCTTTCCATCAACATCTTCCCCATTATAATAAGATTCATTGTTTCCTTCAATTTTATCTTTATCATTATGTCAATCGCCATTAATGAATCCTTAATGGATCCAATGGTGACCAACATAATGACGAGGATAAGAATGACACTCTCTAGTTGATGTGCATCATGTGCACCATAAGTTTTTTTTACAAAAGACTTGGTAATGAGGATGAAGAGGTATATTGTGTATAAGGTTACAAAGGTTAGGTGTTATAATGGTTATTGTGTTTTTGAAAAGTAGAGTAGTAGGGGGTGATTGTGTTTATGGTCATGGGGTTAAGGGTCACATTATATTAAAGGATTAGCATTCTTGAGGTCATAGTGTCAAAGGGAAAAGTTAGCATGTTTGTGGTCATAGTGCATTAGGGGTTGATTATGTTAGTAGATCACTAGGTGAAAACATTACTTACTTAATAGATTAAAAGTTGTTGGGTTAGTCGGTTATGAGGTCCAAGGATTTGTGGGTTAGCCATGGTAAATATGGTCAATGATTGTTAAATATCTCTAATGGGTTACTAAAGTCAGTGGATAAGGAGGTTAGTAGCTTAGAGGATTAATAGTTAGTGCGTCAATGCAATTGATATATTCAAGCATGGAAAATATGGTCAACAACAATCAAACACGATGAAACAATATCATTATGACCAAATATGGTCAATGTAGTAAAACATGGTCAACGTGGTCAATATTGTGAAGAGGGTGGGTTAGAATGTTTGGGGTCATAGTGCATTAAGGCATGTTTGTGTCTAGGGTCATAAAGGTTAGGGGATACTATGTGTTTAGGGTTAGAGTGGTCAAAAGTTGATTGTATGAAAGAACACAAGGGATTGAATGTATAATGTGTTCAAAGTCATAATACTTAAGAGCCTCATTGTGTTCAAAGTTCATAGTGTATTATGAGATGCCAATATCGATAGGATAGCTCAAGTGGTTGAGCATTGTGAATTGAAAATAAGAGATCTCGAAATCAAGTCCTTGAGTTGATTATATGTTATATGTTAATATTTGATGTCCTTGTGAAACAATTTACCCCGGTTACAACCCACAAATGATGGTGAAGTCTTCGAGTATTTCCCATGCATAGTGACATGGAAAAAAGTATTAGGAAATGATTGTGTAAAGATAATATTGGTCAGAGAGTATAGTGTGTCCAAGGTCATATTAGTAAATATCAAGGTGTGTTAATGGGTGAATTTGTTAAGAGTCACATTTTGTTTGGGATAACAGTGACTAGGGTTTATATTGTGTTAGAGGGTTAGTTTGTAAGAAATTATAGTGTGACAAGGGTCATAATAGTTGGGAGTCATAGTGTGTTAGGAGGAGCCTGCCCATTGCTACACGCGACCAAGGATATCACTATGCACACGACCAAGGGGAGCACGTGACCAAGGAGATCACTATGCAGGGAGGAAATACACTGTGAGGGAGAGAGAGGGCACACAGAGGGCACAGAAAGGGCACTGAGTCGAGGTCACATGGAGGGAACACAGAGGAGATACACTGCGAGGGCACATAGAGGGCACTGAGTCGAGGGCACATGCGAGGGCACATAAAATGGTGAGTACCTATATTCCCTTATACTGTTGCGTGTTTCATTTTTGGTTTTCATGATTAAATATATATGGATAGCACACTATTTTAAATGTTCCACGAGTTTCTTCTACTACAAATGAGATACATATCATGATACATGGAAAATATGGAGCAACAACCCCTCTTTCTCATGGCGTCCAACCTGTAGATGAAGATATTTGTGTCCCAAAATATATGAGTTACAACCTCAGTAAATGATGAATGTGCTGTAGATGAAAACGCCTTGTTCTTTCTTCCCAGATGATACAAATCCACCCCACAAAAGATACAAATCGAATCCCCTACTATGAGACAAAATCCTCAACATATGACAAACTTCCACTCTGAAAATTGACCCCCAAAGATAGAGTGCGACCTCTGGTAAGAAGCTTGACTCCCTTCAACAATACTTTGTTTCCCCTTAGCCTAAATCATACAAATATTATGGGATTATAAACCAGCAAGTGTGGGGTGCACCCAAATGTGAGTAAATCTCCCCCAAAAATGACAATATGATTCATGTAGCTACAAATTTTCCAACAGGGTGTGAACTCGACCCTTGTGGAGGAAAAACACCCCAAACTCTCTAAATCATCCCCCATAAATAAAGAAATTGACCTCCTCAATATTCAACATATTCCCACAACAAAAAATTGCCCTCCATTGAAATAAATTGACCCACTAGGAATGAGAAACTCATATGTGAATGAACAGATTCATCCTCTATTGAGAAATCTCCACCAGAAGAAGATGAAATCGACCACAATGAAGCACAATTAATAGATCTAGATGATATACTTCGAGAATTGGTTAGGATAGATATATTTCTCTATCGAAACCAAATACAATAGTTCTGCCATTCCCTAAGTACAATAGTTATGTCATTCCAAACTCACATTTGGACAACTTTTCATAGAAGGATTGCTCAATCAATATCCTCAACACTTCATCCACATGTTGTAGATGTTCCTCCCATGTCTTATTGTAAATAAGGATATCATCAAAGAAAACCAACACAAATTTTCGCTACTGCTTGTTGAAAGTGTGATTCGTACATGATTGAAATGTTGCAGGGGCATTGGTTAGCCCAAAAGGCATGACTAGGAACTCGTAGTGTCCATAATGACAATGAAAATTTGTTTTGGGAATATCTTTCTCCCTGACATGAATCTCCTGATACCCTGAGTGGAGGTCAATCTTGGAGAAATATTTTTCTCCCCTCAGCTCATCCATTAGTTCATCAATTCGTGGAATAAGATACCTATTTTTTCTAGTTTTCTTTTTTAAGGCCTTGTAATCCACACACATACGCAAAGTCCCGTATTTATTTTTTACCAGCACAACAAAAGAGGCAAAGGGACTTGAACTAGGCTAATTGTATCCCAAATTGAGTAATTCCTTTATTGTCTTTTCAATCTCATCCTTGTAGACTTTAGGATGTCTATAGGGAGTAGTGATGATTGCACACACTCCCTCCTCCAACTCAATGACATGCTCAAATCCACGATCAAGTGGTATGATTTAAGGAAGGTCTCAAAATACCTTCTCATGCTTCTAAAGAAACTCTTGAATCTCTACTGGATACTACTGATTCTACTCGGATGGAATCTGTATTGAAATGAAACACTCTACTGCCCAATCAATGACACCCTGCCTGAAAATAACTTCCATTTTTTGGGACGAGACTACCTTGGGAGGGTATGTATGCATGCCACGAAAGAACAAACCGCTTACCATCTGAGTCCAGAAACTCCATATCCATAGTCTGATAATTGGTAGTGTACTTCCCAATGGAATAAATCCACTAGACTCCTAGAACAATGTTTGTGTCAAGCACATTCACCACATAAAATGAATTCGTCATAGTATAATTCCCAAGTGTGATGGTTATCTTGGGAATCCATCTGGTGCAATCCATGCTATGGTTCCCAGCCATAGAAATTGTGAATCCTTCAAAATCCTTTGAAGGGATATCGTGCCTTGTCACCCATGCAACATCAATAAAGTTATGAGTTTCCACACCATCCAAAATTAAATTTGTTCAATATTAAATGGTGTTGTAGATTAAATGAAGTCCAAAATTAAATTCCTACGTGACAAAGACATGTGGCATTTAAGATTGACGTCTTTGTTTAACTGTGTTATTCAGAATCAAGGACTTTCATTAGCTAAGAATTTTAACTAACAAGTCTTGCCATGTCGATGCCAAAAAGTGTCAAGGATCGACGATAGACAATAACTTTAAACAAGTGTTCCTGGATTACCCTCCCTTGAAACTTACTGATGTTGAAAGTGCATCGGGGATCGGAGATCGACGATGTGTCAATGCAAAAATTTTCAATTATTTATCGCTTTGGGATTTCACCGATCCCAAACAAACACATTCATAATCGGCTATTGGGGGTTCATCATGGCCCATGTCAATGTTTATCCCTCTCGTATTCCGCTGGCGTCGATGGGAAATCGACCAACTCCTAAATATTCTTTGCGAACAACTAGCACAAATTTACTCTTCCTTTTACTGATGTTAATGATGGATATGTGATCGATGATGTTTGTTACTATGTAGTCATTTCACTTTCTTGGATTTTGCCGACGCCGAACATAAGAGCGCTAGTCACAATTTTAGCTGCAGATTCTTAGTTAGAATGCCAAGTTATTTTATACACAAAGGTTTCACATTGACAGGTTCAAACAAATCCAATTTTCTCATTGAAGAGACATGAAAACAAAATTAGTCATCCTTCCATAGTTGACTCAATTCATAAATCAAAACAAAAGAAAACAAGTGGTACACAAAAGAGACAAAATTTCATAAAATCTTTTAGGGTGTGTTGAGCGCTCAACAAGACCAAAATCTCAGTTTCGAATCTCTGAATCCGTGAGATCTATGGCTTATGTTCCTTGATGGGATCTACGACTGAGTTCCACTCTGATTTGTCTCACAAATTATGGCCCAAGAACCTGGATCAACAACTCGCATTCTCTTGCGCCCAGATCTGACGTCTGGGATCTAATCTTTTATTCTGCGTGCTCTCCTCTTTATCGGGGTTGATTCAATGGCCTATATCTGCTTCCACCTACCAATCCAACGACTTGCACTCTCTCAGTAATCTACGATGTAGATTCACTCTAGGACTTTGGACCTTTGGGGATTTTGCCTCTTTTACATAAAATAACTTAAAACATCTAGAGTAGCGAAGTACGAAGGACTTGGGGATTTGATGTTTGTGTTCCTTACCTTTATCCAAGAGTTGTGCGAGGTCCTAACTTCTCTTGAATATATCTCATCTGCTCGCCTTGAAACAAAGAGATTTAGCCTCTTTGGCGACTTATTCACATTATCCCTCCTCGATCTTTTTTACTTGAAGGACTTAGAATCTATCACACACCTTGTGCTTCCCAACTAGGCTTTGTGCATTCAATGGAATCGAACCTTCGCGTTCACTTTGTGCTTCCCTCCAATGAAGGATTTCGCTCAAGCTTACAAAGTCTTGGCCTTTGATCTCTCCTTTGTAGGGTCACTCCTTGGCCTCTTCTTGCGCTACACCTCCTGAGCTTGGAACTTATAATAAGTTCTCCTGCAAACTCCTTGTGCTTCTCTTGTAGTCTGAAACTTATTTTCTCTGGAACACACTTGTGTTATCTCTCTTGATCATGGAGTTTTTCAACTTCAAAGGGGCTCGGCCCTTTGCTCCTTCAAATGACTCCTTGTTCCCTCCTGGAACCCACACTCTTATTCCTGATTATGTCTTCCAGATTTACTAGGTTGAGGTATCCATCACACATAATTAGGAGCAAACCCCAATTGCTTCATAATTTTGGCAACTATGCAACTATATGAAACTTATCCAACTATATGCAACTATGCAACTATGAAACTATATGCAACTATGAAACTATGAAACTATATGCAACTATATGCAACTTATGCAACTATATTACAACAATTTCGTATGCAACTATATGAAACTATATGCAACATGCAACTTATGCAACTTTATGGAACTTTATGCAACAATGAAACTTATACCACTATGCAACTTTATGCAACTTATGGAACTTATGCAACTATATGCAAATTATGCAACTATATGACAATTTTGTATGCAACTATATGCAAATATGCAACTATATGAAACTATGCAACATGCAACTTATGAAAATTTATGGAACTTATGCAACTTTATGCAACATGCAACTTATGCAACTATGCAACTATATGCAACTTATGCAACTATGCAACTATGCAACTATATGCAAGTTATGCAACTATATGCAACTTAAGAAACTATGCAACTATATGACAATTTCGCATGCAACTATATGGAACTATGCAACTATATGCAACTATATGCAACTTTATGCAAAAATGCAACTTATGCAACTATATGCAACTTATGCAACTATATGCAACTTTATGCAACTATGCAACTATATGCAACTTATCCAACTATATACAACTATATGCAACTATGCATAAACTAGGCCAAGGTGGCTATGGAAAACTAAAATCCTGAATCGTAAGATTTAAATGATTAACTGTGGTTAATATTTATTTAACAGTAGAAAACAAATATATGTTTTTGTTATTGGTATTTTTAATGGTGTTATGCATTGCAGTTAAATATGTTTGACACTGCCGCCACCGAGGAGGACCTAAAGCTTGGTTACAAGCACGGTTTTAAAAGTGAGATTGAGTATAGAAAAATCTGCGGCCAGACTCCTATCTCCCCAGACATGTAGGTAAATAAAATGAATAAGGAAACCACAGTAGCATGCTTGTAAAGTCTATTCATATTTTATTATATCACCCTTAATTAAGTATTTATGTTTTTTTTCAAGCAACAGTGTTATCATAGCAATGAATCTAGCGGTATTCAGCAGACACCATGTCATACAAGGGTGAACATGTCCAATGATAGTGGGGAGTAGAGTACCCATTCTGGTATGTATGCTTCAGAATTAGAAATATTTACTGTGATTGTAGATATTTATTTACTGTGATTGAAGAGCATATAGCTCAGGAGGGTTAACTTCGAGAGGAACCAAGTGGACAAGAAATTAATGCACCAACTGTCACAACTACACAGAAAGGTAAAGAGCAATAGTGTAATGTTAATCAAAATAATGAATTAGTTATTTCAATTATATTTCAACATATCTATATGATCATTTTCGTTGTTGTAGTTCACGACCCTGCACAGATGCCTCAACGCCCTTCTTAGCGATGCACCAGAAGTATGGTACATGATCGCATGGAAACACAAACAATAGAAGGACAGGGCACACGAATTACAATGTCCTTGGATGATTATGATACCCCAATTGCCAATTTTATGAATGTAAAAAAACACAAATCAAAGAAAAATTAGATGTATAAATTCATGACTTGTATTTGGATGTTTATCAATGTTTATATGTTCATATGTTTCAATGTTTATATGTTCATATGTTTTTATGACTATCCTAGTTATGCATGAATGCCTATATGTTTTCTATATAAACAAAATCATTTGTTGGGCATGGGGAATTGAGAGAGATGTGAGGGGGGGGAGGGGCCATATGAGCTTCCACCTTCATGTGGTTGGCCCTTTTTAGTAGAGAATAACCTATTCTTGAAACAAACACAATCTCATTAAGGTATGCGACCACTTAAGTTTTTTCTAGAGTATTTTACATAACTAAACGCATGTTTATTTGCTTATATATTATTTACTCATATAAAGAATTTGTCTTTTATGATTCGTGCAGGTCTTGGTGATGGAAATGCATCTCATGGACAACTCTTTAGTACAAAATCTTAAACGTTTTATTTGCAGCGTTATGAAAGGACAATGATAAGGTAAGGGTTTTGACGTGTTTTTTAAAGTAGGCTTTATACTAGTAAAAGTTCACAATCCTCATGAAAGGATAGAATTTCATTTTTGGTAGACAAGCATCAATTTTTTTAACAAAGTATGAATCATAGACTATGGGGAAAACCTTTTTTTGTGTTCTTACATTGACCAATACAACTATAACAGATTTTTAGTACAAAATCTTAACACTACTACATATTGTAAAAATTCCGATGTTTTATTTGCGGCGTTATGAACAAAATTGTCCATATTGTCGCAAAATAGAGGAAATTTATATAAAAAAAAAATCATGTTGCCCGATAACATCGCTCTTGCCACGTTGACGTATCTCTTGCCACGTTAACGTCGATCTTGCCACATTTTCCACTGGCATGTCTCTCTTGCCACGTTTTCCACTGGAACATCTCTCTTGCCACGTTTGTGAAGATGTATGTCTCTCTTTCCACATTAACGTCGGTCTTGCCACATTAACATTTCTCTTTCCACGTTTTCCACTGGAACATCTCTCTTGCCATGTTTTCCACATGGAACATCTCTCTTGCCACGTTTGTGAAAAGGTATGTCACAATTGCGACGTTTTGAAAACTAGGTTTACCCCTCCAACGGTCACCTTAATATGTTCACCAAGTCAAAATACCAACGGTCACTTAGGACTTTTTTATGTCGGAATTGTGACGTTACAAAATCTATAAATATTTTGCATTTGATGGATGTTGCGATAAGTTTTCTATAATAACAATGCTTCTTACTTCTTGAAGAAGAAGTAACGAGTAAACTGGAGTGCCAACAGTGCAGTAAAGAGGATGCTCCAGTGATATTTTAACAGAGGGAATCTGGCATCTTCACATTAGATATCATCAAGACAAGATGGTAGAGGAAAAGTATCAGTGCCATTATTCAATTGAAGATCAACATCGCACACCATGTCTTGAGAAAAGGTAGGGTTTGCAATGAAAAGCATAAGGTATATGTTGTAGCCATTATCTCTGCCTGAGACTTCTTTTGATGACCATTTTTTCTAGACAAAGGGAAGATACCATACCCATTGGGCACTCTTCATCATTAGCAATATCTTCCACCCTTAAAATAGACATGGATTAGGGATTAGGGTTTAAGTGTTTAAGGGTC
>JZKD02S2033341.1:295515-346277 GCA_000966675.3 Picea glauca | reverse complement strand
CTAATCAACATATCTTCCTCACAAGTTGAAAAGTGTCATAGAACTTAAATTGTAGTTATGGTCAGTAGGTCATCTATCATTACATTTTTCTTCTATAGGTACCAATTATTCAATAATTACTCTAAGTTGGGCACACATTTATGGACCCACCACTAAATATAAATTCCCTGTGTATACTAGTGAGTTTCACAATGATCCACATGCTCCACGATATAAGAAGTACCATTAAATTGTAGGGACTATTTGGAAAATATTGACTTATGTTCATGATCCTACTCTTCGATGGAAGCTTTTGCAGGTGAGACTCCTTGAGTGCCATTTTTCATTTATTACTTATATTCATGTGGCTAGGAGATGAAATGAATTAACTAGTTCATTAGCAAACAATATCCTTTAATGAAATATCCCAATGTGATAAAATGCATGTTGGGTTCTTGGAACAGTTCAAATTATTTTGATAATAATAACTTTGATCGGTTCTACCAAGAAGGTCTACAGTTTGAGCCCATATATCCCTATACATTCCACTAAGTTACACTATTCTTATATATATATCCCCTCATAGTCCCTATGAATTGGACTTTCAAAGTCTTTCAGATCATATCAATATCTTGTCCTTATCAAGATCGGTGGATGGGAACATAGGTCAACACAAACCTTATATCTAGTAGGTTCCTAGTCCTACTATATCTTCTCGTGAGTCCAAAGTTCATAATGAAATTCCCACAATCATTCAAGGATATATACCCGAGTGATATCCAATGTTTATACCCTCTATTCAAACATGATGTGTTAAGTTATGTGTTCAATAAACTGTGTGGCATTAGTTGTTCCATTAAACACTAGTGGATCTTTAATCTCTACATGAATCCACTTAATGGAATTTGGTAGTGTGAATATTTGTGTCAATTAATTCTCATACTCCCTAGGAAGCCCAAAAGTAATGGACACTTTGGAATAAATGACATAGGAGAATACTATTCTCCAACTCAAATTTCCACTAGCAGTTGGATTAATGTAGTCTTCCAACTATCCTATGGTGAGATTAATGTAGTCTTCCAACTATCCTAGTCATCCAATACTTCTTCTATCTATTTAAMAAATGTATTTCCCTACATTAGATCCAATGGATATACCATCCAATAACCCTTCTTAACAAATGACATCATTATCAAATTCCCAATCAATCCATTACAATACTAGGTATGGATATTTTTCATCTACTATGTCAATGAACTCAAAGTAAGCATAAATATTCACACAATCGAGATAAAATTCCATCTCGCCAATTTGACAATGGGGAAAATGTGTGATTGGTTCACCAACTACCACTAGATTGACAAGTGGACCTAATTTGGTCATCCCATGAATTCCCATGATTACTTCAGTAGGATGTTAACATCCAACCCGAAGTTGAGCATAAATTCTCACACTTCATATCATTGAATCAATGCATTTAAGATAAATTATTTCCCATGCCTTGTTCACTGGACATGGTTTAAGGGCCTATCTTGTGCCTCTATTTGTGACTCAGAAATTGGCCCAAGGACCTCCCTTAACTTTGTTGTGTATTTATCATTGTCTATTATCTATAGAAAACTTTTCAAAAATTCTTTGACTTCATCTTCCACTATATATATTAGTAGAATCATGCATTGGCTTAGTGGCCAAATTATGGAAGGTATTATATTTATTGCATTCATAGTAACTATGTTTCTATAATGAATAGATTCTTGCATCACCTTAATTACATATTTAAAGTAACCTTTCTTTCATATTACATCAAACCTTGGTTCTCACTATAAAGCTTGATATATGGGTCCTTGATTTGCATCTCTCATGTTTGTGCTAGAATTGGCTCCAAACTAGGTGACGATATTGATCCCAATGTAGGCACAACCTACTATATTTTCACCATGGATATAAAGCTCAAAATTCACCATACTATCTCATGTATTGTTCCTCCCATTTATTAATCAATTGTACATAATCATGTGTATTATGTATTGTCTTTTGGTAGTACCCACATCAAGGATGGTGAGGATATAAGTAATTCTTTTCAATATACCTCACCTCATAATAATTATAAAATCATGGTGGGAGATGATCCACTTAATTCCATAAAGCCCTATTACCTTAATTCTAATTATGTCCCCCATCCACTCCCATGGTTGAATCCATTGTTTGAAAATTTATATGCTAGACTATGTCTCTTCTAATTCCCCTTGGAGACTCTTTTAATGCCAAATCATTTGGCCTTCTACATTCCAAACATTTAATCTACCTAGACTGTTATTGGAGAAATATCACCGGTATGGTAGCTTAGATATCCCTAGGACCTGCCTATTGATCTTAGACATACAATGGGGATAGACTTCTAATGGTTTCCCTAGATGCCAACAAATTATTTTTCTTTTAACCAAGAAGAATAGTAAGCATACCTTATGACCAATGATTTCCTCACATATCTGGTTGATGCACCTCTTGAGATCCAACTCCAACTCCTATAATCTGGTTCCTACACACGAGAAGACAAACAACTATTGATCTACTTTCTCTCCTAACGTTACGAAAATCCAATTCACTAGATCTATCTTGATCTATTTAACACGAGACTAGATCTAAGAATTTACAAATCAAATACAAACACATTTACGGGAAACCAATGATCTATTCATGAACATGTAGAAAACACATCAAACATAATACCTTGGATGTGAAATCATTTATCTTTTCTCCCTGCCCCTAATTCCTCCTCAACTTCTCAATATAACTAGGAAATTTGATTGTGGCCGCTGTGACTGGAGAAGCACCTCTATAATTGGACATCATAACTCTACAAAATATTATTCCCCCTCTTTCTCAAGACTTTCCGTTTTTATATATATCCTTGGAAGAGGCTTGGGAGAGCTTCTAGATCTTCTATAACCCACTGGAAACTCGAATGTTGTGATTTTCTAGGCCCATGCCACAAAGATACAATTGATCCCTCGCTTACCTCTTCATAACTTTGCAAATCTAGAAGGTTGCAGGTATCATCGCTTGTTGCATTATAAACGACCAACGACTATCATCACATTTTTTCTCCTATATTCCACGTGAAGACCCTAAAAAAAAGTCCTAAATCTTGAACAAGAAATGTATTTTGACTTTCATCTTCTACTAGATTCCCTTCTAGCATGTAGGGTGGAAATTACGACTATACCATATACTACTAGTTATTATATTTCCCACCAAATTGCATTACTCCAAGTGAAATGTTTTCTATCTCCCCTTCATCATGTGTGATTCCTACTCATTTATAGTGGTATGTGTTACCATTTGTTGGCATTAATGTGAGTACCCCGACTTCAATAAGTGCAATCATCCTTCATTTAGGGTGGTGTGAGAATCTATCACCTAGAGTAGTGTGATCACCCTTCGTTTCAAAACATTGTGATCACACTAACTTGATTTGGTGTGAGCTACCCTTTGAGTTAAACATTTCAATTTCTCTTCATTTATATGGTATCATGTACCTTCATTTGAATAGGATGAGTTACCTTTACTTGAATAGGTGTAAGTGTCTTTGTTTAAACAAATGCTCCATTGTTGTGATCTACCATTCTTTCGAGGAGTTACAACTTTTTTCGTGGGAACAACTTTGATTTCTTTCATTCATATGAGTGCGAGTAACCTTCATTTTTTTGGTAAGGTAATGACTAAACCACAAGGCTACAAGTTCCTCATCCAAAAATCTACAAACATAGTTGTTGAAAGGGTGTGAATGCCTTTAACCTCATGTTGTGATTATCCCTTCACATTAATAGGTTCAATTTGATATTCAAGGTAATTATTGTGACCAGTCTATATTAATATCGATTAATGGTTGTGAGTGAATTGAAGTGGATAAGTAAAGGGTTGGCCCACTCTCACATGGATAGTGATAGATTTAAAAAAAACACATCACCCATATTGTCCCCTTGGGATACCCCTACCAAATTGTTTTTGACCTTTAGTTCAGAGCCCCAATATCTCAATTAAAACCATTTATTCAAGGGAATGTATTTTATCTTCCCCTTCATCCCAAGGTGCCTTGGGTTTCCCTTTTGGTCCACTAAGAAAGACCCATAATAAGTCCCAAAACCCCCTCTAATAAGCCCTTCTCACATAAGAAACCCTTTGAAGGGTCAATCACACATGAAAATATTGAGTATGGGTCAACCATGAATCCCAACATCCATATTCTCATGTAGATTTTTTTTTTAAAACCTATAGCAGGCGTGGAAATATCGACGAAAGTTCGTCACAAGGTAATGATTAGGTTTTATTAAGAATGACAATATCAACGAAAGTTACTCGCAAGATAATGATTAGGTTTTAGTAAGCGTGGCAATATCGATGAAAGTTCATCACACTTTTCCACGGTTTTGCGTCACACATATAGCATCTGCATCGTAAATGTTTTCTTTGCCAAACGTTTCCATCGCTATTTCCACACTTTTTCGTTACAACGTTCCACACTTTTGCATCGCACATATGGCATATGTGTCATAATCTGTTGGTAAGTTTTTTACTTTGGCACGGTTTTTCGTCACTATGGTGACAAAGTTTCGTCGCTATTGCCACACTTTATAAGGTAAACCTATCTTGAGGATGATGACACATGGAGGGATTATTTCATCATTGTTTCCACGAATAAATGGTTCGTGGATATAGCGATGAAAAAAGTTCCACGAAAAATAGTCTTTGCTTTCATGGAAAGTGTGATGAATATGTGTGGCAATAGAAATGAAAAATCATGGCAAATTTGGTCATATGTAGTAGTGTCCGGTTTGAAAAACATTCTTTAATGTATACCAAAGTACACCAAAGTATAGGATGTGAAGAGTTTTCAAAGAAGAGAGTGGTGGTTCAATCTGATCATCATTTGGAACCAACATTCAATAATGTCATGATGTTCTTGGTTCACTTGTTCATTTGGAACACTATGTATATCCTCCTCTACCATGCCATGCATATATTCTATTTTCAGATGGTTGGTCTCTTGGATGCATATAGGATCTGATTATAGGTGTGTCAATAACTCCTCGATCTCATGTTCTAATGGCTTCTTTGCATCGAATGTGGTCAATGATTCCTAAGTCTCCTTTACAATTTTACAAGGGTGATAAAAGAAGGATTCTAGATCTTTTTGTAAATGTGGATCATGGAACGTTTTGTCTTCTATTTCTTCCCATAGTTCAAGTATGTTTTTGAAAAGTGTTAGAACTTTGTCCTCTCCAGATGCAGAGATGTTTGCAACTGCTCATAGGATTCATGAGATTTCTTGAAGTAGCATTTCCTCTTTTGTTCAACAGACTCTTGAGAATCCTTCTTCCAATGGCTGATAGGTCTTGTCTTGCACATGGATTAGTGTATGGAGGGATCTTATATATCCCAAAAGAAAACCTTAAAAATATTGAATAAATGAAAATGAAACACACTTAAAGAAGATACAAGAAAACTAATCATGTACACAAAGTGCCACCGTGCTACCAAGATCCCGTTGTCACCAAGTTATTTGTTCACACAATTTAGGATTCTCTTATTTTCATGAATAAAACTAAAACAAAACATATTTGCATAAAAGAAACAACAACAAGGCTTCGGAGAAACTCACCAAAGTGAATGCGTTGGGCTAGAACCCCTTCATAAATTATGAAGCAAGGGTGCCTTTTCATCTTATCACTTCTGCTCCACCAAGTTGCAGTTGTAACTAAATTAAACATGAAACAAAAAAATTGTGAAAACAACCTACCTATAATCTAATCCCTTTAGCACCACCCTAGAAACGATGCCAAAAATGTCGAGAAAATTATATGCACTAATTTATCGAGATTAAATTATCCATTGGGAGTTTGTAAAATTAGATATGCAAACGTAAGAAATGAAGGAATAAATATCTATTCTACCCTATGCTAACAACTAATGCCAACAAAACACACTTCAAATTGCAGAGAGGCAATCTTAAACATCCTGAATCTCTCCATATAACTGGTATTAAGCATGAACAAAATATCATGGTTCTGCATGTTATCATGTTCAAATCATTGGTCTACGCCTGCAGATGTCTAGGATCTATCCCCTCTTCATTACCAGTCAATGGAAATTCAAAAGGAAATATAAATACTAGTAAACAATCGAAATCAAAGGAAAGAAACCACAAACACATCAAGCCTAACAAGTCTAAGCGATTTTTCTCCAGTGCAAATAGGTGACTCTAACTAGATCCTGATAGCAATCTTGTTATACTAAAAAAATAACGCAATGTAAGGGCTTCAAGGAAACACACTTTAGACTGTAATGAATGAAAGCAAGACAAGATCAAATGAAATCAATTGAAAATTAAGAACACACGATGTATGTTAACATTTGATCGCAAGATCATATCTCTTGAGTTAGAATCTTAGGGATGATTTTAGGGGCTAAATTTCGCTAATGGGCTAATTTTCCATGGTTTTCCCAAAAAAATATTCTCTATTCTAAAAGTGATTCACCCAAATTCTAAAGGATAAAATAATTTTACCTTAAAAATCGCCAAAATTTTATACAAACTATATAAAATCCTTAGAAATTTGAATATTTTTACAAAAATATCGCCAAACATTTTATAGTTGGCATATGAAGGATTAGTAAGATTCGCCAAGGCTTGTACATTTTAAAATAAATTTCCATCCTTAAAATAAACCTTGAGTTAGATCCTGATCTTCAGTGGCTTATTATTTTAGTGGATCCATGCTTATGTTGCAGGAAAATAAATTAAAACAATGCAATACAAAATGCACACTTTGGAGATTAGTCCTCAAGAAGAGATACACCCAAGAATAGAAAGCGAAATAGATGTTAGTACATGATTATTGTTTTGTCCTATATTATTTATAAGAATGAGGTCACTCTACACAATAATCCATTTAACACTGCATTCTTGTTTACATATGATCCATATTTCGATCCAGGAGGTTGATGGGGCTCATAAAGGCCTACAAATCAAATTTCTCGAAATGGCTTCAAAATAGACGTGTGTGTGGGCCTCATTGATACAAACCCAATGCAACTTGAATGGGATCAAACAAGCATTTTATGCTCAAGTTATGGTGATTTGTTCATTTTTCCAAATAGGCAAAAAAAAGATGAATGTATAATTGATGTGGCAGGCACAATTGGCAGCTTCTGGAGGTGACACCTGGCAGGATGACTGGGAGTAAATACGTTGATGTGGATGGATAGGTGGACCAATTTGGAATGACATGTGTCACCACTGCAAGGGTGACACGTGGCATACACGTACGACGACATGTGGAAGACAGTGACTGGGCAGACATGATGACTGGGAAGATGTGGGGTCCAATTGGATTTTGACACTTGTCATGGTATTCGACAAATGAGGAGGTGCCATATTGTGTCCCAGACGTGGGCTTCCACATGGAACCCATTGTTTTTTTATTGTGTTTGGTAAAATTTTGTTGGAGTTTCGGCCATTTGAACCAGAGACCTCTCCACCGGGCTAGTGACTTAGACGGCCAGGCTAGCCAGCTCATTTGCATGTTGGTTCTTAACCCATATTGGTTCCACTTTATTTTAAAGTTGCATTTTCTTGGTTACGGACAGAGGTCTGGGTTGGGGCCTAGCCCTAGCCCTTGGCACACCCATAAGACCTTACCACAGGATTGTGGGGTATGTTTTATATTGGCGGACAGATGGAGGAATATCCCTCAATTTCGGGGCTGCCATTTGACACTCCATGTGACCTAGACTAGAAGCTATCCTTTTGCGTGTGCGGTGGTGGCTTTTGTTAAGCCCACAATTCTATTTAACACTCCATATGACCAGGGTTTGCAGGGTAAGGGCCAGCGTGCAGCTCCTAAGGGGCTGACGCTTGGCCATATGAAGCCATATGCCCATGCTTTAGGAGTGTGTGCCCAGGATAGAGGGGTTTAGCCCTATTTTTATTCTAAAGTGGGTTATGAACTATATATTAGTGATTGTTATTGATTTTATATGCAGATTTGGAGATTGTTAGCCCTTTTTGGGGATTATTGGGCCCTTTTTGAGGCCAAATCTTGGAGGGAAGTTGGGATATGGTTACCAACTTCAGATATATATAAGCCAGGCCTTCTTAATCCCATGGGAGGAAAATCAGAGCAGGTTTATGCTGAATATTTTCCAAGCCAAAGCCATTTTTATGTCGGGAAATTGTTGAGGAACATACCTTTGTGGGCCATTTCTGGGAGCTCTGGTCATCCGATTTGAGTGTCATTTCTTCTGTTGGGTTCTAGAGATCTGGTAGAAGAAGACCAGATCAATTTTGAAACCTTTTGGCACTTTTGTGATGTATTTATTGATATTTGAAAAGAAATAGGAAATCCTCACCCACTAAGACAAAGGCCCAGAGATGTAGGCGAGATTGTCGAACTCCGTTATCACATTGGTGTTATGGTTTGTTGTTTTTTTATTCTTAATTTAATATTTGTACATGTTTATATGGTTGTGATGTTTCTTCTATAATTCTTCCTCTTTATTTAAGCTTCCCAATTGGTTAATTAAAGCATGCATAATAACTCAACCATTTTCGTGTAAAAGATATTTTCAGATCAAGTGATACTAGAGCTAGTTGACATTTGGATTTGAGTTTTACATGCTAATGAGGGAAAAGCTACTTTTTGGTGAAGGAGAGCTTGTTGAAGAGAATCCATTGATTGGATTGAGAAAGAAAACTTATCAAAGCGATAATATGGCATCAGAAGAGGGACTTTCTCAGGATGAGAAAGAGTTTCAAAAAAAATTCTTCGCCATGTTGGAGATGATGAAGGTTTTGTATGAAGATTACTTCAAACGAAAGAGACTAGTTCTTGGTGAATCTTCAAAAGTTAAGAAGGAGAGGATCCTCCTCAAATTCCTCCTTCACCTTCATCTTCACCTCCTTCTCCTTCTTCTTCAAGTTCAAGTTCTAAATCCAATGCAAAGAAACATGTTCATAAACATAAGATTCAAATGCCTTTATTAAAACTTGATGTTAATGCAGAGAGACTTGAAAATTGGGTCAGACAGATGGAGGTCTATTGCAGTGTGCAACAGATCAAGGATGAGGCCACACAAATCAAGTTTTCATCATTGAGACTTGCAGGCACAACACTCATCTGGTGGAAAAACAAGTTGCAAAATGGCATGCAATAAGTGGGTAATGTATTTCCATCATGGAAAAATTTATTTTTGCACTTAGGAAGCAATTTTATCCTTTGGGTTATAAAGAAAAAGCGTTAATTGAATGAAATCTTTAAAACTAAGAAAAGGACAAATAGTGCAAGAATACACATATGGATTTCGAAAAATGGCATTGATGTTAGATATTCCTATACATACCCAAGAAACTCTTATGAAGTATATAGGAGGTTTACCTGCACATATTCGAAATATTGTATTCATGTTTGGACCAACTAATATTGATGAGGTTTATGTTCAAGCTACATACATTGAAGCAGGAAAAATAGGTGTTGGTGTATCAAGGGAACTACCTTCAAGGAAAGAGGACAAGAGGAAATGGCATGGAAAGAAGTCAAATGCAGTGACAAGAAAGGAAGAGAAGCACTCTTGCAAGCATTGTAAGAAAGAGGGGCATGATGAGGACCGTTGTTGGCAATTGCATCCCGAGAAGAGGTTAAAGTGGTTGAAGAAAAAGAAAGGGAGGGAAAGAGTTGCAACAACAACACGACCCACGGACTTTGGATCAGATTTAGGTGACGAATCTAAAGTCTCGTTGGTTGGTATGACAGGTAAAATTGGTGAAGGAATTGATTATAGAAGTAACTTGTTTCACATCAGGGTCATCATGAGGCACACTAAGATAGACACATTGATAGATAGTGGATCTCAATCTAATCTAATTTTAGAGGAATTGGTTAAGCAATTGGGATTAAAAACACAGATGCATCATAAGCCATACACACTTAAATGGATAAGAAAAAATCATCAAATGCACATAACCAAGCAGTGCACATTAAAATTTTCAATTTCATCTAAGTTTGTAGACGAGATAACATGTGATGTATTTCCACTAAGTTAATGTGGAATGATCTTAGGCAGTCCATACTTATATGATCGTAAAGAAATATTCTATAGGACAAAGAATCAATATCATTTAATCAAAGCAGGTCAAGAATATGTGGTTCATGCTCATCATGTAAAGGAAAATACAACTCTTCAAACTATGGAACAATTAAAGAAGAAATCTCAAGAAAACAACAAACCTATAATTGTTTCAAGTCAAGTAATCGATCTTAAGCAAGAACAGGAGATGATTGTAGAATGGAAAATCAACCACAGTTTTCTTCAAGATAAGCTAATGTCATACAAATATTACAAACATATCAGCTCATTTGCAGTCATATTTTTTATGCTATAATTAGTAATGTTTTCTACATGGATGATAGTGGCTTCAGTAAGATGTGACAGGGTACAAATGGCTAACAATATGCTATCAGTTGTCATGATTGTGTTACAATGATCTTGATGAGACAGGTGCACATGACAGAGTTCAGTGACAAGGAATAAGTTGGCTGGCCTATCCCGAGCTTGATGATTGGTCAGTAATATTTTGGGGACCAAAAAGTCCTTTAGTGGGGAGGTGTGATACATATTTGTATCGAGGAGCTTGATGGGGCTCAGAAAGGCCTAAAAATAAAAGTTATCAGAATGGCTTCAAAACAGAAGTTTTCATAGGCCTCATTGATACGAACCCAACGCAACTTGAATGGGCTCAAACATACAATGTATGCTCAAGTTATGGTGATCTGTTCATTTTTTCAAACAGGAAAAAAAATGATGATTGTACAGTCTGTACAATGCCACATGGAAGCTGACTGTACAAGCCGTACGACCATACATCTGGCGTGGAAAGAACAGTTGGCAGCTTCTGGAAGTGACACGTGGTAAGTTGACTGGGCGTATGGACACTGACATGGACCGACAGGTGGACCAATATGGGGGTAAAACGTGTCACCACTGCAAGGGCGACACGTGGCATGCCCGTACAGATGATGTGGCATGCCTATACATATTACATGGCACACCCATACGGAGACACGTGGCAGACAGTAACTAGGTAGACGTGCTGACTAGATAGATGTGGGATCCAAACGAATTTTGACACTTGTCATGGTATTGAACGAATGAGGAGGTGCCACATGGACCAGATGTGGGTTTCCATGTGGCACCCATTGGTTGGTTATTGCGTTTGGTAAAATTTTGTTAGATTTACGGGGATTTGAACCATAGACCTCTCCATCGGGATAGTGACTTGGCAGGCCGAGCTAACCATCTCGCCTATGTGTTGGTTCTTAACCCATATCGGTTCTAATTTATTTTAAAGTTGCATGTGTTTGGTTACAGATTGAGGTATGGGTTGGGGCCTAGCCCCATCCCTTGGCGCACCCATAAGACCTTACCACGGGACTGCAGGGTATGTTTTATATTGGCGGACAGGTGGAGAAATAACCGTCGGTTTCGAGGTTGTCATTTGAAATTCCATGTGACCCAGACTAGTAGCTACCCTTTTATGCACATGGTGGTGTCTTGTGTTAAGCCCACATTTTTTTTTAACACTCCATATGACCGGGGTTTGTGGGGTAAGTGCCATCGTGTAGCCCCTAGAGGGCTGGCACTTGGCCATATGAAGCCATATGTCCATGTTTTAGGATAGCTCACCCAGGACAAAGGGACTTAGCCCTATTTTTCTTCTAAAGTGGGTTATGAACTATATATCAGTGATTTTTATGGATTTTATATGTAGATTTGGAGGTTTTTGGCCCTTTTGGGGGGATATTGGGCTCTTTTTTAGGCCAGATTTTAGGGGGAAGTTGGGATATGGTTACCAACTTCAGATCTATATAAACTAGGCCCTCTTGATGCCATGGGAGGACATTCAGAGAAGGTTTATGCTGAATATTTGCTAATCCAAAGCCATTTTTATGCCGGGAAGTTGTTGAGGAGCGCACCTTTGCGGGCCATTTATGGGAGCTCTGGTCATCCGATTTGAGTGTTGTTTCTTTTGTTGGGTTCTAGAGATCTGGTAGAACAAGACCATATCAGTTTTGTAACCTTTTGGCACTGCTTTGATGTACTTATTGAGATTTTAACATAAATAAGAAAGCCTCACCCACTGAAACAAAGGCCCAGAGACGTAGGCGAGATTGTCGAACTCCGTTATCACATTGGTGTTATGGTTTGTTGTTGTTTTATGCTTCATTTCAGATCTATACATGTTTATATGACTGTGATGTTTCTTCTATAATTCTTCCTCTTTCTTTAAGCTTCCTAATTAGTTAATTAAAACATGCATAATAACTCAAAAATTGTCGTGTAAAAAATCTTTTTAGATCAACATATATGCACACTACTATAGAACAAATTATAATTTATACATGTTGGTAACATAACAATTTATAATAACACATATAAAATAACAAGATAATATACAAATAACAACACAATAAACTAATATAACAAAACAATATATAAAACAATAACAATATATAAAATACTAATATAACAACATATATAAAACGACAATATATAAATATATAACAACATAAAAAAATATATATGAACAATATATACGATAACAAGAAAATAATGGATAATAATTGACAATATTCATATAATATAATAATTAAAACAATACAAAATATACATAGATCAAAACAACAATATATATAACAACGTAATCTTTTAAATATAATGATCAAAAAAAATTGTGAACATGACAATACACATCAACAACTTGCACGTGGAGACAACAACCAAATTCATATGTATTCACAACATGCATAATGATGAATATATGATTTGATATATACACATCAACAACTTGCACGTGGAGACAACAACCAAATTCATATGTATTCACAACCTGCATAATGATGAATATATGATTTGATATATATGAAAACTTGTATGTATCACAAAATAACAACTATCAGAAACATTGGTAATACAATATGCAATGTTTAATGAGTTGAATGATAAATAGAGTAAAGGAATATAGAAGTCGTAAATCAAAGGTACAAAGAGAAGGAAAAATTGGATTAAGGATTGACAAGCTCAGGTGACATGCAAAGAGAATTGGGGGAGAATAAGAAGCGTGTTGGGAATGACTGTGTAAGAATAAGGGAAGTGTTCTTATTTTACTAGGAAATATTCGATCTGGGTGTTATTTATTGAAGGCCAATATCCAAATTAAATCAATGATAATGCAAAATTGAAATTAACTACAGAGGAAATAACACACAGAATTAAATCAGAGAAAATCAAAACCAAATAACAACTGTTATAAAAAATAGAATCAGGAGGGAAATATTTGGTCAAGGGGCCCCTCCCAACTAATCCACGCACTTGGATACAAACTCAAGATAGTGTATTAGTAGCAAATCAACCAGTTCTAATTCTCATTCGATTTCAAATTTTGGGTTACAAATACATCAACTCCTTGTCAACTTTGAGTAATATTTCCCCCCCCTCTATTACAAAACATATATATTTATATAAAAACCCTCCACAACTAATGAACCAAAACAATAAAAAAATAGTTAACGTAACAAACAAATCGAACTGGGTTTGATTCTACTCAACCACTTTAGAATACGTTAAAACAATCATCTCATGCTTGATCTCATATGCTATCTATGGATCCTTTTAATCAATCTGAACTATAATTCATTCAATAACTTGAAAACGCGTTGCAATTTGAGCCAATTTGTGTTGAATAACCAACCATAACTCTTGAACCATGTCTTTTTTTGGAAAACATCGCATGGGATACCCTAGTTTCCATGCTGGAAAAAAACGCTTGTTTCAAATTCTTCATATTCATCTCCATTTGCAAGAAACTCGAGGTAGAAGTTCATTGCCTCGAACTTTTGCTAACTTCAGGCTGAATTGTTGTTCTTGAGTTGGAGGTCCACACGTGTAACCTAGGCACGTTCTGAATCACATGTTAGCATGTCGACGTTGCTGCGAAGAAAGCACATGTTCCCAATTTCCTTCTAGAAACACGCACCAATATGCCAAAAAATGAATTCAGGTATCAGAACATCTATACTAGTGCAGTAATGTTGAATTGTAGTAATGGTATAGGAATGTTGATCATTCTAGTACAAGAATCACACTTCATAAACCGGCGTCAGTAAAAAAATGATATAATAATATTTTAATCACTAAAAACATAAAAAACGATGCATTAACCACACTGGATATATAATGATGAATGATGACGTTTAATGAGGTTTTATGGTGTGTATTAATAACAAAAATGTAGGAAATGGTTTTAAAAATAATGGATTTATTAGGCGGAGATATATGACAAAAATAGAGCCCAACAACTTCAAGGACTTGGAAAGAAAATCAAGTCTCTAAGATATGTTCATTTTCAAGTGTTGGAATGGGTAGGCAATAATGATTATAGATTTTGTCTACCTCCACACATTCATATTTATCAATAGTGAATGTGGAGAACCATTGAAACTTTACAAGCTATCCATGATTAATGAGAAAAATACGGGGTAAGTCTTACCTACCATAGAGGAGTTAGCACTGGATGATCAAGCAGAGCTAGAAGAAGATATGGTTTTATAGAAGAAGTCTAAAACAACTAAACAAGGGTAGAAATAAATATAGAAATTTGGGTTAAAAAGACAAATTCCAAGCAAGGATAAGTGGTACTACAAGGAGAAAGCTCATGAAATGTTTCCTATTCTCCTTTAGTAAATCATTTGGGGACCAAAAGGATCCCAAAATGGGTAGGTGTGATATGAAATGGATCACAATACAATTTTTTTATTCATTTTGCTACTTTTTGGAATGGAAAATAAAAACCATGGACTTATTGAGTCCATTTTAGGGGTTGATTTTTGTTTGGTAATTTTGGATCCTAAAATCTGTGAGTTAATCTTTGTTTTTATCTTTCATTATAAATCTAAGAAAAAACAAGCAAGGCACAATCCTCATTTCTTGTCGAGTTTTCCAATAATGGTTTTTCAAGGGTACACCTTGTCTTCATTGTATATATGGTGTGCTTATTTTAGTACCACACATTTCTCTTATTTTTCTCATTTGATATTCATATCAAACATATTGCATATTAATCATATGTAAGGTAGAGTATAACCTACTTGTTTTTGCAACAACCTCTTAATATTTTTTTGAGAAGTTGTTTAGTGGGATATCAATTTAGTTACATATAAACTTTATTGGAATGAGAGAGGGATTCTTATCCCAAGTTGCAAGATTCTTATGAGAGATATGATAATAAGAATCAATATTAATGTGGTTCTCTTACAGGAAGTTGAATCTCTCGTTTAGAGTGACATTACTATAATGGACTATTGTTGGAGAGGCCCATATTGGAATTATAATCATCCTCAAAGTAGTGGAGGTGTTGTCCTTTTTTTCTCACAAATTACATTCAATTTTGGTTGATCATGGAACAAAAGCTTCCGATAAATATTTGTGTAACATGTTTTTTATTCAAAATAGGCTTTTGATATTTGATTATTCCATGCCCTTAATCTTGCACATAATTGAGCCACTCCTTGAGAGTGGTTGGATTCTTCATTTCTAGAATTTAAATGGACTCTTCAGGGAGAATTTATTATGTGTAATGTGCCCCACCTCTTGATGAAGAGGTTTGAGAAAACTTAGTGGCCTAGGCATCCCCACTAGGCCATTGTCTCATACTGAGCAGAAAAGTCAACCAAACTAATGTTATATTCTTAAGTTGACTTAATAAAAAGGTAAAAGGAGTTAAAAAGATAACTCAATGATGGAATAGAAGCGTTGGAGGTTGAGTTAGGAGTTAACCCTAGGGGTTAACTTAACTCAATAGGGAAACAGAAAAAAGTATAAATAGAAGGCTAGGGAGCACCTCTGATTTCATTCTAGATTTTGGTATTTTCTTGTTGATGTTCTTGAGCATATAGTTTTGAGGGTTTTTATATTACAAACCCTAGAGAACAACTCAGTGGTGAAAGATTCCACTCACCTTGTTCCAAGCTTGGTCTTGGGGATGAAATACTCCACCCACACCATTCTACATTCATCATCTATCCAGGAGGACAAGCAGGGTCGTACCCATGCACTAGCAGGGTCGTACCAGCTAGGGTTTTCTTGCAGGGGAATACCATTAGTTGAGGAAGAAGCTCGATCCATCATATTGAGGAAGCTTTGAAGGTTTTCAACATTAGGTTTTTTCTTGCAAGCCCTTTCTCATCAGTTTGAGAGATCCTTTGAGGGATCATCATGTCCCTATCATCTATCTACAAGTTGGGATGATTTCAAGAGGAAGGAGACGATTTGGTGATTCAGTATTTCTCAGATCTAGAAGGTTATAGGCTAGATCTGACCTTGTAACTTCTCTCAGGTGATTGTGACTGCTCGATCTATCATCCTAGAGAGTTTCAGCGGATTAAGAGCCCATATTCATCTAGGCCATACCATTGGCCATATTCAGGGCTTCAGGAGGGTAGTACTAGTCTAGGGTTTCTACAGTTTGAGAAGCAAGCTTCAGTGTTTGAGCTCCATACTTCAGGAGGAGGCTTCCATTGCGTTGATCTATCATTGGGAGGATTTTGACAACATTTGGGGATCTTCATCTTCAGGAGGGTCGAACCCTTGGTATCCATTGTCTTCAATAGGCCGTACTAACAGTCAGCAGGGTCGTACCAGTTGCTTGAGGGTTAGGCTTAAACCCTATTTTTGCACTGGAGTGTTCATCTTCTATTACATCCTTTGGGAGGCTTGATTTGTATCTCCAGGAGCATTTTCGTATGCAACTCTATTATTATCTTGAAACCATTTGAAGCTATTCCAGATCTACTTCTCTATTTGTATCAGGTGCTTGCTTTCTTATACTAAGGTTGAGATATTGCTTGTGGTTCCTATATTGTGTATTGTAGAAGATCTTCATATGTTTGAAATGATGCTTGTATAATTTGTAGCTGAATGACTGAATAAACCCTAAGGTCGAAATATTCATGGCCAACTTGCATACACAATAATCAATAAACAAATCAGTTGTTAGCTAGTGATTCCAAGCAAAATAATTGGCTTGGGATCATTACAGTGGCATCAGATCTCTGATCCTCCAAACCTGTGAGGATTAGTGCATGCAGAGGTACAATGGTATCTTTATGGGAAGAAGGAAGAAGCAGGCTAGTGAAACAAAAGCCAAAATGGAGGGTTTAGGAGATGACCATGACCCACAGGGCTTGGCTTACTTGGTAGTCGAATTCAGTAAATTCCATAAAACCCTCAACATTACAGAAAGAAACCTGGTCCACCACTTGTAGGAAAGCCAAGAAACAAACCGAAGGGAACAACCCGAAATCACTGAGACCTTGAAGAAGGTAAATGGGAATCTGAGGAATATTGATGAGAACCAGACAATAATAACCTGACTATTCATGAAGATGAGTCATCAGGGGAAAGACCCTGAGACGTATGGAAACAAAGAGGTTGGTGGATCTGGTGGATCCGATGGTGAAAATAGGTATAATCTAGAAAAATATCCCATGTCCAAAGGAAGCCTTAGAGGAGGTACGTCACATGGACAGATGGGTAGCAGGGCTAACCCTAGACCATACTTTCCCACATTCACAGATGAACAAGTGCAATGGGAGAAGGTAGATGACTTTGTTGAGAAGATGGCCCAGTGTACTAGGGAGTACCATGGCTTGGATAGGATCATTCAAAGGCATATGTCCCTGGATCAGTATTGCCAACTCAAATTCAGAAACAAGCCCAGGCCAAACTAGAGGAGCAGTTATGAGTTTGAACAAAGAGCAGGGAAGATGGAAATCCCATACTTTGATGGTACGACCAAGATGACATCGCAGGCATGGGTGCAAAAGTTGTATACTTATTTGCAGCTTAACCCCATGAGGGAGATGGAATCCATCAAATTTTCCACTATGTACTTAGATGGAAAGGCTCATGATTGGTGGTATCATGGACTCACCACACTAGGCCACAATCAGATAATGACCTACACAAAATTCACTCTGAGGATCATTGATAAATTTGATTAGGGGGATCCTGAGCTACACTTCTAGGAGCTCACGCAACTCAAGAAAATAGGATCAACTGAGGCATACATTGAAGAATTCCAAAGGTTGGAAATCATGGTGCAAGATATATCACCAACCAGACTTATGATTATTTTCACTGAAGGGTTGGGTTAAGACTTTTAAGCCTACCAACCTACAAGATTCTATTTAGAGGACGAGGGAACTTGGACTAGCTGCCAAGCCAAAATTTGTGCCTAGACCACCTCTTAACACCAGAGGAAGAGATCAGAGACCTCTAGTGAACTAGGGAGGACGTGATAAAAGAGGGTTTGACAGGGGTCGTGGAAGAATGGATGAAAACACCAGGAGGGAACTTAGAAGGAAGCAACTCTACTTCACGTGCAAAGAAACATGGAACCCATCACACAAGTGCATGGGTCATGGCCAAGTGCACTACATAGAGGTGACTTCAAACAATAAGGAGGAGAAAAATTGTGGCCAAATATAGAACATGGAGGCCGAAACCATAGAGACAACAGAAGAAGAGGTCACATAAAAGAATAGTACGGATGAAGGGAAAGCCACCTTGGCCTCTATCAGTGGGGTGCCCAAATTTAACACTTTCAGGATGTGAGGAGTATTGCAGGGACAGAAAGTATTAGTATTGATTGATGGAAGAGCCTCTCACAACTTCATTGACTCATCATTGTTGAAGAGAAGGCACATACCCACAGTGGAATTTGAAGGGTTCAAGGTGGAGGTAATAGGTGGAAGCACTATGCCTTGTGACAAGTACATTCTAGGTATGAAGCTTACATTGGGTAGGCATGAGTTGGTACAGGACGTCTATGTAATGGATCTTCCAGACACTAGCATAATCCTTGGAGTCTAGTGGCTCAGTACATTGGGTCCTATCACCACAAACTACAAGACCATGGAGATGTCTTTTATAGATGTGGGTGGACGAAAGGTAGTACTTCGAGGCATGATAGGTAATTCTGCCAAGATAGTCACGACCAAGAGGATGGAGGCCATCTTCAAGACATAGGAGATTGTGTATGCAATTGAATGTAGGATTTCGTCACATGTGGATGAGAAGGGTAAGGTTCACTACCCTCCAGAGATCCAAGAGATCATTGACAAACACAACAAGGTGTTTGGACCAATTCCTCCAGGGGTGCCACCAGATAGGGGGTTTGAGCATATCATTGAGCTAGAGACAGGAGCTAAACCTGTCATCAACACACCATAAAAACATCCAAAGAAGTATAAATATGAGATAGAGAAAGCCATAAAATAACTTTTGGACATGGGGCACATCAAGCCAAGATCTATCCATTTTTATTATTTAGTAGTGTTGTTCAAGAGAAGGATGGGACTATGTAGATGTGCATTGAATTCCAGGATTTGAATGAAAAGACAACAAAAAACAAGTACCCTATACCAAGGATTTATGAGTTGCTAGACAAACTGTATGGAATTGTCTATTTCACAAAGATTGACCTACGTTATGGCTACCATCAAATCAAGATGAAGAGGAGGACATCTCAACGACTGATTTCAGATGTCATTATGGCCATTATGAGTTTTTGGTAATGCCCTTCGAGTTAACCAATTCCCCAACTACGTTCCAATCTTGCATGAACCATGTGTTCAACAAACAGTTGATGAAGAACTTGCTAGTATTTTTTTATGACTTGATCATTTACAACAAGACATGGGAGGAACACCTTCATCATGTGGACCACATTTTGTCTATCATGGAGGAACAATCATTGTACACTAATGAGTCCGAATGTGAGTTTGGAATGACATAATTTCTTTACTTGGGACACATCATTGGAGCAAAGGGGGTATAGGTACATCAGGAGAAAATAAAAGCAATTATGGAGTGGCCTACTCCTAAGACACTCACAGAGTTAAGGGGATTTCTAGGCATGTGCACTTATTACAGGAAGTTTTTCAAAGGGTTTTCTCAGCTGTGTGCACCCTTGACCAATTTGACTAAGAAGGGAGCCTTAAAATGGAGTGAGGAAGTTCAATTTACGATGGATAAGATGAAAAAGGTGATGAACACGTGCCCAGTCTTAGCTCTACCAGATTTCAGCCTGCCTTTCACCTTGGAGTGTGATGCCTCAAGAAAAGGTATAGGGGCCGTATTGATGTAGAATAGGAACCCTCTTGCCTATGAGAGCTGAAAAATCAGGTGACCTGAGCTACTCTACAACATTTATGACAAAGAAATGTTAGCTATTATCCACGCATTAGACAAATTCAGGAAATACCTGGTAGGTGCACATTTTTTGGTCAAAACAGATCATAACAGTCTTAAGTACCTCTTGGAGAAAAAGGACTTAAATGAAAGGAAATAGAAATGGGTAAGCATAATACAGGCTTATGACTTTGATTTTGAATTTCTCAAAGGAAAGAACAACATAGTGGTTGATGCATTTTCCCGGAGGCCATCCATCTATGCCATAACGAGTGTATCTGTTGATTGGAAGGACCACTTGGTGATGGATTATGAAAATGATCATTTCTCTTGTCATCTAATGGATGGGAAAGCGTAGGATGATAAATTCAGAATCATTGACGGCCTCATCTATTATAGGGTCAAATATTTCTGGTTCTTGGATCGACCTTCAAGGCCAAGGTGTTGCAGGCATGTCCTAACTCACCAATGGCAGGGCACCAAGGGATTGGTAAGAAATACAGGCAAATGAGAGAGAGGTTCTAATGGAAGGGCCTCAAGGAGGATGTAATAAGGCATGTCAATGAGTGTACCATGTGCCAGGAGAACAAGGATGAGCACACTCACCCAACAGGGCTACTGCAACTCTTACCCATTTTGGAGCACAAGTGGGAAAGCATATGCATGGATTTCATCATCGAGTTGCTAAGGACGTAGGGTAATTACTGCATTTTCGTAGTGGTGGATAGGTTGATGAAGTTTTCACACTTCTTCTCTATAGACACAGACTTCAGCGTAGCACAGGTGGCCGAATTGTTTTTTAGGGAGATCTTCATATTGCACGGCCTACCCAAGACCATTGTCAACCACAGGGATAGAAGGTTCATGAGTAAATTTTGGCGGGAATTGTTCATATTGGTTGGTATGGCCTTGACCCCTAGAACCAAATATCACTCTCATATGGATGGACAAACCCAGATAGTCAACAAGTGGGTGGAAGGCTATCTCAGGAATTATGTGGCAAGGTAGCAAAAAGCAAGGGTCAAATTGTTTCACTGAGGAGAGTACTGCTACAACACCACCTAGCACATATCCATATGCATGCCACCATTCAGAGCCTTATACAACTATTATCCACTCTCTTTTGTGGAGATTTCTTTTGGTGATAGCAGGGCACCAATGGTACAGGATTGGGTACATGTGGTGTGTAAACAGGACTTACAAAAGTTACAAAATGTTCTCTTCGATACTATTTGGTACTTACGCATCAGGGGGAAATGATAGGGATCATAACCATGTGTTTTTCAAATCTCACACCATGGTCCTCCTAAAGATAAAGGGTTCAACATACCCACTCCAATACACTGCACAAATAATGGACACTCAATATTCTGATGGCCTTTTGTCTTGCACATTGTACACTAGACATCTTCTATTTTCTCCTTTCCTTTGTTATCATTTAATTGGAATGTTAAGTTCTTTGGATCTTTCTTCAACTCTTCCACAGCTGAATCTATACGCTTGTACTGGTTTTCTTCTAACTGTAAGGATTCCTACAAAGTGATTCAAATTTATGAGCGGAACAAAATGAATAACACAGAGATACAGAGAACAACAACAGTTATCCAATGAACAATAACTTCTATTGAATAAATAAAATAGGCTGAAACTGTAAAACTATAGAACTGAACACAACTTGCTCGAATGGTGGTAGTTATCTCTGAGAAGAGATGTGGTTGATACATGCATCTGTCTAAGTAGAATGATTGTAATGAGGCTCCAGAGGCCTTTTTAACATTACTCATGAATGCCAAAACCCTATAAATCCAAAAACCTAACCCTAGGAGATGAAACAACAAAAGTTATGTGGGCCTCAATGGGTAAGTTGGTACCTCAACTTTTCAGGGCCGTAACTTTTGCATACAACCTCCGTTTTAGGCGCATGATAGCCCATTGAAAAGGTATTTTTGAGAACTACAGATTATGCCATCAAACTCTAACTCCATCTATAGTTTGAATGTGTCAAGCCAAAAAAACACTGTTTAGGGCCCCAAAATGGCCTTGGAAGTACAAAAAGATGTACTCACATGAAAATTCCAAAATAATCCAGTTGGATTAGGTGGGAAGCCACCAATATCAAACTAGACATTGTGTAGGGATTAAAAAATCCCCAAAAGTGTATAACCCACAATTACAAAGAATTACAGAAGAACATGTTGAACTAAAAACTATCAAGAGGAGCCAGTTGGAATAGGTGGGTGGCCAACAATATCCACTTGGATCATTCCTTCCCCCTTAGGAATAAATGGTTTCCATTTCATTGAGTGACCCTATCAGGTGAGGAAATTTCAGTTTAATTTGGCTCTGGGTCAGCCACTTGCCTTGGTGCAGGAGCTTCCCTACCTTGAAAACCCGATAAAGATGGATTCTTTGCTGGCAAGTGCCCTTGACCTGTGTGTCCACTATTTGATCTGTGGATGCATGTTCCATGTAGTCAAGGCTGAGATATGTTGGTTTCAATTTTTTTTCTATCTCTGATGTGTCCAATAATGGTGGAAAATATGTTTGGAGGAGGTCCACATTGAACACTAGGTGCAAGCCAAGGAAGGGGGGAGTGTTGAGCTCAAAATCATTGTCACCAACAACCTTGGTGATAGTGTGAGGCCCATAGAGAAGTGGAAATATCTTCCAATGAAGCTCTTCAAGGAATTATTTATGAAAATGTAACCAGACGTTGTCTCCCACCTGAAACTTGTGCAGTACCTAGTGTTGATCATGGCACTACTTGTACTTAGCATTGGATTTATAAAAAATCTCATGGATTTGTTAGCGGATGTGATGAATCTGCTCAATTAATTTGGTGTCTTTGTCAACCTCAGACTAAACATGGGAATAATCTATCTTTTTGGCTGCAAGAGATAGTGCAACATCAATGGTACCCAAGGGTTGAAATCCCAGCCCCACCTGAAAGGGGCTATGGCTACTGGAGCTATGGAGATCCCTGTTGTAGTTGTGTTGAACATAGGGAAGACTCTCATCCCATTTATGTGAATTCTTAGAGTTATACATGCATAGGATGTGCACAATCATCCAATTGACGACCTTTTTTTGGCCATCGGTTTTAGGGTGGAAGGAAGTGTATTTAGTGAGATTGGTGTCCAACAGTGACCAGAGACTCAACCAAAATGTTTTGAGGAAATTTTTATTCCAATCGATGATGATGTTATGTGGTATCCCAAAATGGACCCACACTCATTCAAAAATCTTGGAAGTATCCGTCACTGTGATGCTCTTCTTATAGGCTGTGAGAATGGGCATCTTTGAAAACTGATCAACCACCACAAATACACAATCATTGCCTTGCTTGGTGGATGAAAGAACAATATGTAATACATAGAAATGGATTCTAAAGTCCTCTAGGGAGTTGGAAGAAGGGTGTATAATCCTTTCTTCTTGATGGTTGTCTTGGGAACAACATAGGCAATGCAAGATTTGATATACTTGCTGACGTATGATCAAAGTTTTGGCCAGTACAAAGGTTTTTGTAGAATGGCCATAGTTTTCTCCACGAAAAAATGTTCTGCCATCCAACTATAGTGAGTCTCCCAAATCATATTTTTACGCTCACTTGCAGTAACACAGAGATGGCCCATATGGAACAATTGATCCGGGTGGATATTGGTGGCCACCCACCTATTCCAACTGGATCCTCGTATCTATTTTTGTTCAACACATCCTTCTGTACTTATTTATAATTGTGATTTCTAAAATTTTGGGGTTATATGAAGCCCCGCACATTCTCCAGGTGGATATGAGTGGCCTCTAACCTAATCCAACTAGCTTATTTTTTATGTTTTCATGCCATCACATCTTGTTGTACTTTCAGGGTTGTTTTGGGGCCCTAAACGTTGTTTTTTTGGATCACCACAGGAAGACTGAAGATAAAGTTAGAACCTGATGGAATAATGTGTATTTATCTGAAATACCTTTCCAACGGGCTATCACGTGCCTAAAACGGAGGTCGTATGCAAAATTTATGACCCTAGTAAGTTGAGGTACCAAATTACACCAACTTACCCATAGGGCCCACATGCATTTTGGCGTTTCACCTTCTAGGGTTAGGTTTTTGGATGTCTAGGGTTTTGGAATTCATGAGTAATATGAAAAGGGCCTCTGGATCCTCATTGGAATCCATTCTTCTCAGACAGATGCATGTAGTAGCCACATATCTTCTTAGAGCTAGTTACCACCATTCGAACAATTTTCAGTTCTGTAGTTTTACAGTTTCAACCTACTTCATTATTTAATAGAATATATTGTTCACTGGATATTTTTTTTATTCTTCTTATCTTTGTGCTTATTGTATTCATTCTATTTATCAGTTCGTTCCGCTTCTAAATCCGGATCAGTGGTATCAGAGCAGTCTGCTCTTCATTTATTTTTCTTCGTGCATGTCCCTAACAAGGTCTGGGTACAAGAATTTGGGACTAGAACCAATCAAGCCATTACCAGATCGATCGGGCCCAGCCTGACAACAACCCATGGGAGACAAAAATAAATATGATGGTGTAGGACATCCTATTAAAATGTTGCTCGAGGAATCCCTCACACGACAAAGGAATGAAATGATGGACAACTTCGCACATATCCTTCAACAGTTGCCCATGGGAGAAGCATCTTCATCAAGTGGCCATGCAACCCCCTTCAAGGTACATGTAAATTTTGATATTACATTATTTGAAGGACTAATAGATGTGGATGTTGTAGATAAATGGTTGAATATGCTCGAAGGATATTTTTCGGTTCACAATTTTTTCGATAGGGAAAATATCACTTTTCCACTCCTCAAGGTTGTTCCCCATGTTAAAGACTGGTGGGTTACTTACTCTGAGAAAAGGGTTGTGGAGGAATATGCAATTTTTGGGGGGACCATACATGGGATTCCTTGTGGGACTCCATTAAAGAACAATACTACCCTGTTGGAAGCTACGAGGACCAGTACACTAGATGGACCACCCTACGTCAAGAAAGGGACCAGACAGTACCAGACTTCACCAATATTTTCCATATCCCACACACCAAATTGGGTATAAAATATTATGAGTGTCATATGGTGGTAAAATATCGTGGTTGTTTGCATAGATACATTCAAACATAAATGGAGTTCTTGGACATCGCCCAATTGGGCACGACTTATAGATATGTTGTTAAGATCGAGAAGAAATTTAAGCAAAAATGACAAGAGTTTGGATCTACAAACCCCTCATAGCCGAAGCAGGGAAAAGGAAACCCCAACCTAGATAGCAAGGGACCAAGTTGATATGGCCTCCCTCAAGAAAATCCATCCAAGATGCAACACAAGAAGGGAAATGAGAAGATGAAGAAGGACACAAGAAAATTATGTGAGTACCATAAAAGTCCTTAGCACAACATTGACGAATGTCACTAAAAGAAGTCCCTTGTGGATGAGCTAAAGGCTTCCGAGTCAGAGGTTGATTCTAATTTTGAGTCAAATCCTGAAGGAGGGAAGTGGATTATCTATGTTGAACCCAGTGCCATGGACACTACCACCAAGTCCGGCCAAGCGAACCAAAAGAACCATAGGAAGGGGAATGTCTCTTTCACTCACAGATGTGGGTGAAGGGGCCTCTGATTCATTTCATTGTCGACAACGGTAGTCAAAAGAACCTGATTTCAGCAAAGGTCATCAAGAATCTAGACTTGCCAATGACATCGCACCCACGGCCCTACACCATCGGTTGACTTCGCCAAGGAAGAGATGTATGTGTTAGCCAACAATGTCGTCTTCCCTACATCATCAAGCCTTTCAAAGATGAGGTAATCTGTGATATTGATCCCCTTGAATATTGTGATGTTGTTTTAGTACAACCATATTTGTGGAAGAATCATGTTGTGTATGAGTCTACATCCCACAATGTTATTATTACTTTGAGTAGACAATTGTACATGATCTCAGAGGTGGCACTGCCTACTATTATTTCTTTAATCTTTGTTAAGCAATGCAGTAAGGTCATTTCACAAACCAGGAAGTTCATATTCTTTGTGATACATGCTCATAGTAAGTAGAACGTCTTCACCACATTCATGGCCTCTACACAATGCCTCTCTTTGAAGTAGAAGAAAGTGGATGGGAACGTGGAAGAATACAGAGACATCTTCAGCTCACCTATAGGGGTACCGACACACTACCAAGTCAAGCATCCAATCTAACCCTTGGTGCACCTCTATCTAATGCGCTAGTCTATTAGTGCTCATTGATGAAGAATGACTAAATCAAGCATCAGATCCAAGAGCTTCTTCAAAAGGGGCACATCAGATCCAGCTCCCACTAGCAAATTTGGGTCATTTTGTGACGACTATTTTGATGCTCTTGCGACGTTATGTCATGGATATTGCGACGAATATTTAGTTTCCCAAACTTCGCTTCACGTGACGTGGCACATGAAACGAACCTGGATTAACGTCGCAAGAGCGATGACACTTGGGAAATTGTCAAAAATCATCAAAAGTTCGAAAACGTAGGGAAATCATCGCAAATGAGACAAAGTAGGGAAAACGCCGCAAATGAGACAATCTAGAGCCATCATTGCAAGAGATACAATAAAGAGAGATCGTCACACACCCAAAAATATAGGAAAAGTAAGGAAAATTTTTGCGACGAATTAACTTTCGAAGCGGTCGTCGCAAGAGAAACAAAGACACGGTATATTGCGACGAAATTGCTATATAATTTTCGTGATTTGAATATCAAGTTTGTCGCAAGATTTGTACAGGTCGTTGTAATTGCGACAAAAACATGGTATATTTCCATGAAATTGATATACAATTTATGTGATTTGTACAACAAGTGTGTCACAAGATTTGTACAAGTTGTCTCAATTGCTACGAAAACATGGTATATTGTCAGGAAATTGCTATACAATTTCTGTGATTTGTATAGCAAGTGCGTCGCAAGATTTGTACAGGTTGTCGCAATTGAGACAAAAACAAGGTATATTTCTATACAATTTTTCGTGATTTGTATAGAAAGCGTGTCACAAGATTTCTACGATGCGTCGAAATTGCGACGACAACAATTTATTTAATATATATATATATATATATATATATATTTGAGGAAAAAAAACAAAATTTGATTTTTGAGCCAATTATAGAAGGTGCTATGATTTCACACTAAAGAGGTCATCCAAGTAAAGTTGTTTTATAACTCCAAACCATCTACATATATTCAATTTTGGTAGGGGCCCCTTTCCTTTTTTCTTATAAAAGAAAAATAAGAGGGTTGTTGTGGCCACAATAGTTGGTTGGTTAGTTGAGTCAATTGACTGAACCAACTGTTCAAACTAACTATATTCTTAAAACAATTACACAATTATATAAAAAAACAATACTTTAACTTAGATTTACATATTTAACATCTCCTTGGCCTCAAAGCCTTCTTTGTCCTAAAAAGGTGAGGAAAAATAAATACTCAAACCTTCCAAAGAAATTATTGCTTTTTTGTTCAAATAATTCTTTTTTTATATTTACTCATGGGTTATACATTTTAATATGGTGCCATTAAATACCTTCTTAAAAACACACGCTTGAGGTTTTTCTAGCTAAATTTCTCATGTTATCGCTTAAAATCTCGCCAAAGGAAAGTCCTACCTTGCAAGGGAGAGCTTGAGGAAATAGATAGGGAAGTCGCCCACTATCACTTTAGTTGCCTTGTCTATACATTTATAGGCCATGGTTTCTTACATAAGGAGGTTTTTCCTAGGGGGCTAATACTAAGTCCTATCATTGCATTTCTAGACAGGTGAGGACAAGGACTTTGTTTGACTTGGGTTGACTTCTCTAAACTGATGCTTCAAGAAAAGTAAGAGAAGAAAATTCCCAATGAATGATTGGAAGGAAAACACTTACTTTATTCAACACAACACACCAATGCACCATTACTCATAATTAGTCATCAAGAGATATAAAATGATCAAGGTGAAACTTTCTAAGTAAAAAGTATATATTCATTCATAAGATAGTTGTCATTTAGCAAATTTCATATCTGAAAGAAGGAGAAAAGAAGTACCTTTTACCGTTGTTTGTCCCTGGACGGTCTAAGTTGAGCTCCAATATTAAACTCCTCGATAAGCCCTGTAGATAAAAAAAAGTACAAACAACTTCCTACTCTACTGAGATTAGCTCGAAATAGATCTACGTATTAGAGACAAGTTCATGTGATATCAGACACAGATTTGAAAGAAACAGGCCAAGCATATTATATTAAAGAGAACAACAATGAAGAATACTTACAACCATAAGTGTGAGTGTAGTAGCTTCATCAAGCCCTCGTTGTCCGAACCCTTTCTCAAACAGTCCACACACCGAATTTTGTTGATCTGAACGACATCTTCTTCGTGAGATCATAAGTTAGATGCTTCACAATTCTTTCCATCCTTTTTCACCATGAGAAGGCCTGTTTAAATAGGCTTGGAGAGGCCCAACCACTTGATATATCTATGGGGTAAGTTGAGGATTTTCCTCCTTCAGTTATGGATCTGCCCTAAGATCATGGCTTGACCAAGGATTCGAAACCAACCACCCTTAGATATTGAGGGGATCTTTCCCTCAATATTTTCAACAAACCAAATTTCGCCCGGAATAGGTAGCGCTCCTCTAAAAAGTACATCAGAGCATTATAGCCCTCCTTGAAAGTAGAACAACAAGAGTTGGTGCTCCTAATAGTGGAAGCGCTCCCCATAAAGGGAATCAAGATGTTATAACGCTCCCTGACAGTATATGGGGGAGCGCTCTGCTCTGAAACTCATTTTTAGTGGTTCTCTCAATGGAAAGAAGGTTTATAAACTCTGTTAACCCATTCCTCTGCTTCCAAATCAATTGTTTCAGGTGTTTCGAGTGTCCTTCCGATGTCATTATAGGCATGACATAGAAATTATGGAAGTATTCTTTTTTTCTGATACTTGTGACACTTGTGACCAAAATGTGACACTTGTAATGACGACACTTGCAACACTTGTAATGACGACACTTGCGACACTATCGAAGTGAGTAATTTTGAAGTGTAACATATTTCCCCCCAAAGTATGAAGTTAGAAGATGAGAACTGATGACTCAAATGCTTTGTATACTTTCAAGAAAGGGTATGGACTCAGATAACTTGATGGAAGTTGCACACAACCATCAAACAAATGTTAAGATATGCTTCAAACCCAAGGAAGGAATACCTATGCTTGAGTGATAGAGACTTTCAAGGTATGACCACCTTAAATACACTGCAGATCCATAATTATATTGATAAAAGGTATAGCCACTGAAGATACACTGTGGATCTATACTCTCATGACTTGAACTAATCGTAGCCACGAATAATATACAGTGGATCCACAAGATGAGAAGACATAGCCACGACCAATATAAAGTCGATCTATGTGACAATATATGTGTCGTTGTTCAAAAGAAACTCCTTCGCAACCTGGGCAAAGTACATATAAGAATGACGACTCAACCCAGGGTCTTCTTACCGATCCTGATGTAGTACAAATCTAACCATGCAAATATATGTTTTGATGTCGAACATGGCATAAACCACTTGATTACCGGCCAATGAGGTGAATCATTAACAAGCGTGAGGGAGATCACCATTGATGTCAATGATTCCCAAGGTACTTAGTACATTCCAATGAATGTGAATAGATGAGTTGAAGTTGGACATTTGTGGAATCATCCGATCAGAGGTCAATGATGTTAACCCACTGTCAGACATGAGGAGGCCTACCATTAAGGCATGCAGGTCCCAAGGTACTAACTGGTTTCTAGGTCTAATCCCTAGATAATGTGTTGAGGTCGACAGGGAAAGACTTGTCGCAGGGGGGCCTTGATTTATCCCCCATCAATGACACGAAACTGACATAGAGATGTAATTGGTGGATCAAAAGAACATGGACTAACTTGGGTATTGAAACAAGATATTTGTGATTGTTGAATCTCGAGGCAGATACTTCCCTTGAACACTGAGGCACGACAGCAAAAACATGACATGGACCAAAAATTGATGATGCAGTGGATGTTGTGACTTACGTCAGGTGACCCAAAGGAGTAAAGGAAACTCAAAGGATTGGCTCAGTGCAAAGGTTCAGCGGATTAAAATGCGTGCAAAGACAAGGTGTCGTGTTCAAGGGAGACCATAAGAGATTACTTGGTGATGTTCTCAAAAACTTCTTGGCTTGCTTCTTTCAATTTTTTCCCCCATCCAGATAGACGAGTACCTATTTTTGATTTAACGAGCTCGAGGAGGATAACACATGCTCGATATAACTTACCTTCGGTAAGTCCCTCTTCCTTTGTTTAACAAACTGGAAGAAGTAAGGGTTCAGTCCCGTATGGGCCTGTTGATGTTTGTTTAATGAGTCCAAAGACATAAAACTCAGAGTTTTTTCATGATTATAGAGTCTGGAAAAACACTTAAAAGAGAACTCTCTCAGTTCCTTTTTCATAAAGTTAGTCTCATGAGGTCGAAAAAGAGATAAACTACCACTCGAAAGACGCCCTTTCGAACCTTTTAACGAGTGTGAAAGGAAGCAAGATCACTCGATGATCTTTTCATGTTTAGAGATTCTGAAAAGAGTTTAAAGACGACTCCAGTGGGTTCCTTTTTCGTGTATCCATACGGATCCGAAAAAGAGATAAAAGTTCACACGACGCATTCTTGTATTTTCGAGCTTGAGAACGAACTAAGACTATGCTCATGGATATGACAAGGTAAAAAATGATCAAAACTACTCTGAAATCTGTAATGTCAAAACTACAATCCAGAGGTTTAGTGAGGCCATCATATTTTTAAAGAAACCCAAAAATAACTATACCTTATGAAAAATGGAAATTTGTAAATATTGATACAAGGAAAAATCTTCAATTACCATTTCATTTGCATAAGGATTTGTAGCAGTGGAGATTCGCATTTTGGAGGTGGATCTTGTTTTTCTTGGCACCGGAGCTACGATTGATCATCTCTCTCACCGTTTGGACCAGGTAAGTCCTCGTTTCTTCCTTTTTCAATTACACAGTTTGTAATTTGTTTTCAAAGCAATATTTGAATAAAAAACCAAGCTGTAGGTCATCCAAAAAACAAAAACAACTCTTCTTCAAAATGATGGGAAAATGTTGCCCATTTACGAAAATGCCTCCACAAGGCCCTGGCATGAGCGCCAACATTTTGATGCATGAGTGGGTAGGTCGTTTTTGCCCAAGGAAAACAATAGGAAACCCAAAAACATCCATGCAACCATGAAACTGTGGGTGTCATTTGTTTTAATTTAAAAACATTTTTACTATTGGCTATGAGGCTGCGCTGATGTAATGATGAGCAATAGAAGAGGTGTGGGTCTTTTAAACAACATAGATGATGAATTTAAAGTTTTTCAATTACTTCAAAACATTTTCCAAAAGCATGACTAATGAAGTTTTTTGTTGTTTGCAGGTGATTTCGGCAACAACCATGATTGAATGGAAGGAACGAGAGCATGATATCAATGATGTAGTTTCTTTGGGGACTCCTCGCACATGGGCTACGTTGAGAGATTGTGGTCTTCTCAAATTCTTCAAACTGCAAAAGATGAAGAAAGAAACCCTTCTGCTTGAGCATATGATCATTTTGTGGGATGTCACAGAGCAAGGGTTAGGAATCAGAACGCAGCTTCTAACCATCAAGTTGGAATATGTATACTTCTTGACTGGCCTCTCGAAAAGAGGGGCTCCTACAGCTTTTTCCGAACAAAGGATTCTTCCTGAACTCGTGGATGTGTACCTGGCACGTCATTGTGTCCCAGGAGCGAGACTGGTGGGAGGTAGGATCCCAATCAACGATATCAGAGAATTACCCCTTCAGTCTATTGTGTTCCCCATCACGAGTGTTCTAGGAAGCACCAGTGCGCATCTGGCATCAATATCACAGGTAGCCTATGGTGTACAATGTTTAGAGCCAACACTATTTAACTGGAGCACAGGGTTTCTTCAGAACGTGAAGGAATAGATTTCGAGATGTAAAATGGGGTAGAAGAAAGTTGGATATGGTTCTTTCTTGGTCTCATTCTTCTTAGAGTGTATCCCTTAGATGCAACCTCAAATTGCATTGGCGGTACGACCAGTGGGAGAACCGCGAATGGAGCGATGGACTAGTCTATCTCCGAGATTGGTGGCAGAGTCAGAATTTCACTTCACCGATGACTTCTTTGCTTGGATAAGATTACAATACCTTTGGATAGAAGACTTTCCATATGCCAAGGTGGACTTTTGCAAGAGTATGGATCTAATTCTATTGGCAGGAGAAGCTTGGGATGTGTCAGGTAAGAGACCAAACAATACCTTGTCAAGTGTTTTTATGTTTTTTAATGTATATGTATTTTTTGGGGGTACATAGAAGACTTTCTAACGGATGTATCATTTTCAACATGCAGACAAGGGAGCAGTGTGTCCGGCTAAGATACCAGTACCGGGACATCACGGGAACACTCAGGTTGCAATAGATCTGGGGACACCAGTGATAGGTTTCCAGGAGGTTGAAAGAAACGTTTGAGGCCTCATGATGGGTATCCCTCCTCTATGGAGGGAAGAGGTGCCCTTACATCTACAGAGACACACCGTGGGGGTGCCCGAGAATGTAAATCTCTACTGAGATGAGTAGTTTGTGCAGTGATGTGTTACTCTCAACATAATGCAGTGTAGAGAGATTAGAGTCACTCTGTTGGTTGTATGTTTTGTATGACTTGTCGGACGATGTTGTATGGGTGTGAAGACCCAAAATTTTTCTCTTCCAAATACTTTTTGATGTAATCAAACATTTTTAGTCATGCTTATATATATATATATATATATATATATATATATATATATATATATATATATATATATATATATATATATATTGTTCCGAGTTTCTATAGTGCCAGAAGATTTGTAAATAATGATGTCTTTAATGTGATGTGTTTTAATTTACATGTGGTGTACAATTTATTTTCTTCCATGAAACCTTATCTATGGGTGAGATACCGATCCATGATGTAATTGGCTAATGAATCCAAAACGTTATTGAGTTCTCTTGGAATATGTCTGTATTTGATGTAATCAAACATTAGTTCAAGGCGATGAACCCGTAGGAGGATAGGATTACAAATGGCGTAGATACGATTAAGTTGGCAGACCACGAGTTGCGAGTCTAGGTTAACAATCATACGGGAGATACCTAGGGAGGAGGCTTGGGTCAAAAGTCCAATGACAACATGATATTCTGCCATGTTGTTAGTCAATTGTCCTAAGCAAATACCTCCTGAACTCACCAACTCGTCAAATTGGTAAATGACCCATGCTGTAGAAGCAATGTTTTGGGTGTGTCGACTAGCGCCATCCGCAAACCCGACAAAGATAGGAAAGGAAGATGTCATCTGCGCATGAAAACACAAGACACATTTATGAGTGGAAAAGGTAACAACTTGAGCACGCAAAAGAAACAGACACACCAAACCAAAATACAATAATGTACAAAGTACGCATGCTAGGCGATCTAGCCATAGTACTTTTTAAGGTAAATCCCGTTCTGGGGCTCTCCCAGGGAGATTCCATCATAATCGACTAACTCATAGGTGCCTTTATGTAAAACACGTTTCACAATGTAAGGGCCATGCCACAAAGGTTCTAACTTACCTGTCCCTAGTTTGTCATGAGCTTGGTCATAGACGAGGACTAAGTCTCCTTCTGCAAAAGTCCGAGGATGGATGGATTTGTCATATTTATTTTTTATCCGTTTCTAATGTGCCTCATTAACGAGAGCGACATCACGATGTGTTTCATCCAGTTTGGTCAGATATAAGAAACGTTCTTCTTCGGCAGAAGTATGGGGTAGAAGTTCTACTTTAAGTTTCAGAGATGGAATCTCACACTCGATTGGTAAAATGGCTTCAATGCCATACACTAACTGGAAAGGAGTGAACCCAGTTGTGGTTTTCACGGAAGTACGGTAAGCCCAGAGAGTGGAGAAAAGTTGTAGATTTTAGGATGTCTTATTTTCCCCTACCATACATTGAATCATGGTTTTAAGGACCTTGTTTATGGCTTCAACTTGTCCATTGGCCTGAGGGTAGTATGGGGATGAGTTTTCATGGCGAAAACCCAACTTGGCATGCAATTCACTCATCATATGGTTCTTAAAGTGTGAACCATGATCAGTGACAATGGCACGTGGTACACCAAAATGAGTTATGATTTGGTTAAAAATGAAAAGAGTTGCGGTACGACCATCATTCAGAAAGGTAGGCATAGCCTCATCCGATTTTGTAAAGTAATCAACGGTGACAATTATATAACCGTGCCCCCTGGCTGAGGTAGGCTTACACTGCATGAAATCAATACCCCACTTGGCAAAGGGGCCGATGGCGATAACGGGGTGTAGCTTAGCAGGGTGGGTGTGTGCCTTGTTGTTAAAAACTTGGTAGGGTGGGCATTTTTTGACTGCTGCAATACAATCTTTCAAAATTGAGGTCCAAAAGTAGCCGACACGTAAAATTTTCTGGGTTGTAGCCATCCCAGAAAGGTGAATGCCATAGGCTCCAAGGTGACATTCATTCAGGACATGTTCAGCCTCTTCATGAATCAAACATCGTCGAAGGATAGTATCAATACCACGATGATACAAAGTGTCACCGACAATAAGGTAACGGGAAGAATGGTGGCGAATACGTCGGCCCTCTTCACAAGAAATGTTAGGCTAAAAGCGTTGGGTTTGGAAATAAAGGAGGATATCTCCATACCAAGGATCAGATGTCCTGATGAGGAATAGAGTTTCGTCAGGGAGAGAATCTCTGGGATCAACATCCTCATCAGCGTGGGGAAGGTCGTAGATAAGCTCGACAAACACCAGGGAATTTTTGGCTTTGGACTTTGCAAATTCAAGATCGAATTCCTGAAGGATGTCGATCCATTTGGATTATTTTCCCTCGAGCACTTGACGTATCAAGACATGATACATGGGGTTCGAGTCTACGATAACAGTGGTGTTGTATAGCAGGATGTAATGGCGAAATCTATGGATAGCAATGACGGCTACCAGAGCCAGTTTCTCTACATGTGAATATCAGAGTTCAGGTCCAGATAGACTCTTTCTTAGGTAATAGATCACATGTTCTTCATCGTTGGGGTCTTCCTGAACTAACATTGTCGCAATAGTGGAAGTAGAGGCAACTAAGTCAAGGATGTAGTGCTTTGTATAATCTGGAGGATGCAACAAAGGTGCGTGGGTCAAGGCATGCTTGAGATCAACATCAAATGATCATTGAGCAGTGTCATCCCAGATGAAAGGGGCATTTTTCTGCAACAATCACATGAATCCTTTAGTTATCTCAGCGTAGTTACAAATGAAATGGCAAAGGAATTTTGCTTTCCCTTGCAAACTTTGGAGTTGGGTCAAACTAGTAGGTGGGGGTAAGGCCAGAATGGCCTTAATCTTCAAGGGATCCACCCGAATCCCATCCTTAGAGACCATGAAACTGAGGAGTTGACCGGATTCGACAACAAAAATACACTTATGTGGGTTCAAACGGATACGGTAAAACCGACATCGAAGAAAAATAACCCGTAGGTGATCAACATGATCTGATCTATTGGATGAGTGGGCAGGTAAGTCATCGAGGTAAGGTTCTGCAATATGCTTGATATCGTGGAAAGCATACGACATGGCCTGCTAGAAAGTAGCACTAGAATTTTTGAGACCAAATGGTAGCTTCCAATAGGCGAAAGTTCCCCATGGGCAGAAAAAGGATATCTTATGTTGATCAGTAGGTAAAATTTCAATTTGGTTATACCCAAAGAAACCATCCATGAAAGAGAAAATTATGCTTCCAGCACAATTATCAATGATCTGGTTGATGAAGGGCGTAGGGTAGTTGTCCTTTGGACAAGCCTTATCGAGATCCCGATAGTCAAAGCAGACGCGAATGGTCCCCTATTTTTTGGCAACCAGAACAAGGTTGAAGACCCATTCTATCAAGGGGACAGGATAGATAAAGCCAGATTTCAAAAGTTTCTCAACTTCTGCCTTTATAGCCATGATTTTCTTGGGATGAATAGGGCGGAGTTTTTGTCGAACAAGCTTCGCACCTGGGTAAGTCTTGATTTCATGCACGATGATCGAGGGGTTGATCCCTGGCATTTCTTCGTAGCTCCAAGCGAAGACATCGCAAAATTATTTAAATAGATCAGTGTAAGATACCACCTCTTCGGGTGTGCAATTAGCACCAAGGTTGATGTTTTCCACAACGCCTTCCTTGATCGAAATATCAATAATGATCGTAGTATAAATATTACCTAGATTCCCCTAAAAAAAAATATCTTGTGTGAGGATGGGAGATTGTGGAGAATTGGTAACATCAGGAAGGAAGACATAGTGTATGTCTTTGTGAATTTCTTCTAGAGGTGGAAGAAAAGAGGATCGATGATGGCTATTATCCAAAGGTATGTCGTCAATACTAATCATTTCCATTATAGATTCGTTAGAAGGAAAAATTTGGGAAATGTAATCAATTGCAAACGATAGGGAATCCAACCATGACGACCTCAAGTAGGCATCAGGTGCCAATAGATGTGGGTCATCCAGGGAGGGAGAAGCAGATTGAATAGAAACATATGTGGCCTCGGTTGGGCTAAGTGGCATGGTGTCACATAGTACATCAAATTCCATAGGACTAGGTACAAGCCAAGGGTCAGATGATTCCAAAGATTGATAAGCCATAGTCGAAATCATATTAACGGTGGAAATATGATGTGTGGTGGGTGGAAGTGGTGTAGGGAAGGTACCCATAAGGCCAGAATATTTCAACAAGCCAACACCAACGCTTTCATACGTAATTTTGTGGTCTCCCAAAAAAGGAATGTTGTTGGTAGCAGGAGCATGAGCATCAGGTGTACAGAAATCTAGTTGGTTGATAGTGACAAGTTTTCCTTGATGAGGGAATTGTACACATCGAAACACCGATGAGGTGATGACAGTCATAGCATAGAACCAACTTCTTCTGGGTAATAGGTTGTAATCAAGGGGGGCATCGACCACCTCGACATCAACAGTGACGGTTTTTCCACCCAACTGAACGGATAAGGATTCTAAAAGTCCGTGAGGATGAAAACCTCACCCATCGAAAGTGCATAACATCGTAGGGGATTTGTTAAGGGCAGGCGATTTCAAGCCTTTCCAACAAGCCAAAGACATGACACAAGTAGAGGCTCCCTCATCCAAGATAGTTCGGTGGATTTTTTGATTGTGAACAACAACATCAATTTGAAAAGCTAGTTGGTGGGAGAGTCGAGACTGATAATCATCCATATTAAACGTGATATTATTAGATGACTCAAGATCAAAAGCGCCAATGGAAACCAAGAGCATTCTACATTGACTAGGACAGTGTTGTAGAAATTCTAAAGCAGACATAGCACACAGTGCTTGAGCCAAATCGTCAACGATGTTGTAGTTTTAGGTAGCCCGTGAACTAGGATTGAAGGTAGATTTTCGAATAGTTCTCTTAGGAGGGTGTAAGATGGAGTCAAATGAAGGTTTCTCGATCTGGATTGACTCAGACAGAGGGCTAGCGTATGGAGGACTAACGGAAGATGGTGATGGGTTCGATAAAGAACCATTAGTGGTTTTCGGCTTATCAGGTTTAACCGGTGTGTCATATGTCGTAGTGTGAGTGGTCAGATTAATCCTGTTAAACATGTAAATATGGGCACTTGTCAAGGCCTCATCAGGGGATTGGCTGGAACTACCCCCTGGAGTGGGGGTTTGAGCAGCCAAGGATTGTTGTTGTGGAAAAGGCTGAGTAATCACATCGGGTTGTGAATTTCCCTTAAAAATCTTGGCCACTTCATCGTGATGTGGACAATCTCAGGTGTAGTGATCATCACCACAAATGAGACATGGGAATTTTGGTTTCCGTTGTGGTTTTTTTTCGACAGCAGGGGTTTGAGTTTGATTTTTTGGTTGTTCGTTGTTATTGTTTTTCTTCGGTTTATTTATCGTCTTCTTTTTACCTCTAGATTGTTGTGAAGGGGCCGATTGGACTGCATTCACCTCATAAACCTGAGTTTGAGGGGAGCTAGAAGAGGGTGTGTTCGAACTGGGAGCAGACATCGAAGCGAACCGTTGGGTTATTCTAGTCGACTGGGAAGTAGATTGGGTTTTGACAGAGCCAATAACTCCATCCACGTGCAAGGTGGACGATGGTTTGGATGGATTTGTGGTGGCATGGGTAGCATTTGGTATCAATTCGTATAAAGTACCAGATTGTGAATAAACCAAATCTAGGTACTGAGCTCGAGCAATATCTTCTTCCTTGGTGATGACACCACCCATGGCAACATCACGAGCAATCAGGAGTAACAGTGATTTAGTGAACCATTCCGCTAATAACTGGTGAGGAATGATCGCTTTGATCAACCTTTGTCATCGCCTCCATTCATGAATATGATCAGAGATATGCATAGAGTTTGTCTGATGAAGGGAGGTCAATAGTTCAGTACCCGTCTTGTATCGAATGGGTATTTGGAAGTGCATGAGGAAAGACATGGCAAGGGAGTTGAAATATTGAAAAGAAGCACGTGGTAGTTTAATATACCACTTTGCTGCAGAACTCGTAAGTTTCCGTTGGAAAAGATGCAAATGTATAGAATCATCCATGAGGGAGTTTGATGAACAACACAAATGGAAAGTCATCACATGGTTATTTGGATATTCTCCAGAATTTCCATCGAATTTCGGAATATCAGAAGGAAGTTTAGCTGGAATAGTTGGCCAAACCGGAGAATGAAAAATAAGATCATTCGTTAATCGAGACAAGTTTGGGAGATCCAAAGTTGCAAGGAAAGGTAATTGTCGGTTAACCTGCGGGTGATACTGGTGTGGCATAGGAACACCAATAGGACCGTACACTAGGTTAGGTGGATAATTGTAACCAGTGGGTCCTCCTGCATAAGGTTGATGTTAACCAGGGTACATAGGATTTGAGGGGGTTCGAGAAACATGTGCGAGCGGAGGATAACCAGATGGGTTTTGAGGATTATAAGCCGGATTTGGTGTTTTCCTATAAGGGGGTAAACATTTTTTCCATAAGGAGGATATAGATGAGTCCCTTGAGAAGGAAGAGGTTGTTATGTACCTTGAGGATTATGTCCTCCCGAGAACTATGGGTTTCCTGGGAAAAGAATTTTCCACGGATTGGGTGTTGTAGATGCATTTTGTCCATGCAGTTGATGGTGGGTTCCGGTTTGAGAGTGCCCCCCAGCATGAGGTTTCCCTCCAAATGGAGGTTGTCCTTCGGTGGGAGGATACCCCCCAAAAGGAGGTTTCCCTCCGAAAGGAGGTTGGCCCCCAAATGGAGGTTTTCCTCCAAGAGGGGGTTGCCCCCCAGCATGAGGTGGAGTTCCTGGAATTTGGGAACCAGAAGTAAACAACTGACCGGTGCTTCTTAATGGATTAAATCCACCAAGACCGGTCCCTCCGGGTTGTTGTATAGGTATATAACTTCTAGGCATAACTTGGGTAGTGGTGACAACAGAAGAATTCAGTGCTTTGTACCCAAAAGGAAGTGATGATGAAGGTTTAGATGTTAGTGGTGTGCGAATCGTAGCTTGGCTATCCACCACACTACCGGTGGGAATAGTTGGAACGTGAGGGACCATTGTAGAATGGGCCATCTAGAGAGAAAAAGTGGAACTTGGGCCAACAGATGGCATGTTCGAATCAACGGACGGTGTAGTTGAAAAAATAGTTGTACCAGTAAAATGATCTAAGGGTATAGTGTAGGTAACAGGTATATTGACACCTATTCCTAGTCCGTAAAGATCGCACACCGTGCGCGGTGGGCTTCGAACAATGTTCGCAATCCAAAAGGGGTCTCTGACTGGAGGGTTTGAATGAAACCCAGTCGGAACGTCAGAAGGATTAACAACAACAAGTTTTTTGGTTGAATTCAGTTGGAGAAAATGCCTCTCATATCCTACAGGAATGTGGAAAGCCTCAAGAGACTCTGAAACAATTCGAAAATCCTCTAAAGAGGTGGGAACTTCCTCCTGGGAGGTTATAATGTTGTGAACCTCGCTCTGTTGAGGAGATCCCTCCATAGAATGAGGGGGTAAAGGGGTAGTATCTTCCATATTTTATGGAGGAAGTCCCTGTACCCTACGCGAACAGCGTGGAGGGTCGATGTTGGCGAAAAAAAATCGACGAAAAAAATCTATGGCCAACTAACAAAAAGAAACAACATACACTAATAGAACCTAGGAATCAAAACCAAGCAAACAAAACCTTCTCTCGATGACTGTGCTATTTGGTGATGAAATCCAATGTTGCATGATCAAGTCAAGAAGGGGCTAGGATATGGTGGAATAGTTACAATGGCGACCTTCTTAACGGACTTTCACCTTGGTGCAAGCTTCCACATAGTAATTATGGATTTACCCTCCAAGGAGCCCGAGTGAGTTTGACCAATGTCTGTTACAGGTACAGTGAGACTTCCCTTCACCATCACCTTCTGTAAGTACCTAAATATTATGGCAACTAAAGACACCAATTCGCAGTCAATCCCTGGGTGGGTACAGTCGACAGTCCGATCCAAAAACATGGGCAGGATAACAAGTCCAAAATCAACCCGAGAGGCTCCCACACATAATCGTGGGTATACCTTCAAGTGACCCCCAATATACGATCCGACCACTACAAACAGTTGAACCACAGAGGGATAATCTCTGTAATTTTCCTGAATGTGACCTCGTGCGTAACCCCTGTGTGAGAGGGGGATTTCAGAAAACCTATACAACAATTGGATTTGACTCTCCCTAGCTCAGGATGATAATGTTTGTTTTGGAAACTTTGGAGAGTTGTGCTCACAACCTAATCCAAAGTGCTAATCCTAGTCTAATGTTGGTGGAAGATCCTAAAAATAAAAAATGTTCTAGATGATTTTTAATTAGCGTTCATTTTACAACTGTTATTTACTCAAAAGGGTGTATGAAAGTGAAATGGATGGAATGATGACTCAATTCCCAAAAAATGCATAAAACATGATAAGCAATCGTTTCTTTTCAATGAATGCTTATTTAAGGGAGAGAGAGAGAGTTGTTTTCACTATCAAACACTAATAAGGAATGTCCTCAATTGATTTTTTCTCAATCAAATCCAATGTAATGCTAAAACATTTCAAAAATGCCTCCTAATATGAAAATCAATCACTAATATGTATCTTTATTGTTTGTATGCGAATGATGATAAATTCAATACGTAACTTCTCCTGCCAACTAACCTTTTAGATTAAGGAGATTCGGACAAGCATAAGCAGATTTTGCACAAACAACACACCCTCTTGCTATGATTGAAAATAAGAAGAAAAAAAGAAAACAAAAGATAACAAAGAAAATAAAAAATTTCACACTAAAGAAAGATGCTAAGAAAAATGACCTCAAAGAACCAAATGAGATGATTCACAGATTTTTTATGTTCTTCACAACAATTTCCACTCAGTCAGATAAGAGAGGAGACAATAGTGGATTGATCCCAAGTTCTTCAACAAAAGAAAAACTCAAAATAAGGAAGGAGGTCAAAAATCTGAACAGCAAAATGCTTATTTCCCAAAAATCAGAGCGTCAAAGGTCAATAGGAAGATGTACTGAAGCACAAAGAAGCTTAGCAAAGGTAAAAACAGAAATTGGATTTCAGAAAATACAATTTTGGGAGGCTTTTTTGTTTTGCAAAGAAAGGTTGGCACTCTGGTGTAAGGGGAACCAAAGCATTATAACGCTCTATCTAAGACTTCCAGGGAGTGCTAGCACTCTGATAACAAGTTAGGGGAGGGTTGGTGTCCTCAAACCCAAAAAATTGTCCAAAAAACCCAAAAATTCAGTTGAAATTTGGCAATCAAGATGAATGTGATGGGATAAGGATTCAATCAGCATATGAAATCAAACATACGGGGTGAACAAGGTCCAAAAAGAACAAAGGGTAAGACAAGGTCTGTGAGGAAAACCAAAACTGAAAATTTTGATTCATCCCCAGTGGAGTCACCAGTTTCTGTTGAAGGAAAATCTCCCTACGGATAGGTAGATCTCCTCTTGAGAGCTAGACTCTTAACTCTTAAGACAGAAAATGCTTATCATGGACACTGACTTCCTTTTAGATCTAGATAAACTAATGTGTGAGGAGGAAGGAGAAAAGAAGTACCTTTTACTGGTGTTTGTCCCTAAACTGTCCGAGTTGAGCTCCAATCTTAAATTCCTCGATAAGCCCTGTAGACAAACAAAAGTACAAACAACTTCCTACTCTACTGAGATTAGCTTGAAATAGATCTATCTATTAGAGACAAATTCATATGAGATCAGACACAGATTTGAAAGAAATAGGCCAAGCATATTATATTAAAGAGAACAACAACGAAGAATACTTACAACCATAGGTGTTAGTGTAGCATCTTCATCAAGCCCTCCTCGTCCGAACCCTTTCTCAAACAGTCCACACACCGAATGCTAATGCTCTGAATGACATCTTCTTCATGATATCATAAGTTAGATGCTTCACAATTCTTTCCATCCCTTTTCACCATGAGAAGGCCTTTTTAAATAGGCTTGGAGAGGCCCAACCACTTGAGATATCTTTGGGGTAAGTTGAGGATTTTTCTCCTTCATTTATGGATCTTCCTTAAGATCATGGCTTGACCAAGGATTTGAAACCAACCACCTTCAGATATTGAGAGGATCTTTCCCTCAATCTTCTCAACAAACCAAATTTCACCCGGAATAGGTAGCACTCCTCCAAAAAGTATATCAGAGCGTTATAGTGCTCCTTGAAAGCATAACAGTAAGAGATGGCACTCCTAATAGTGGAAGCGCTCCCCATAAAGCGCATCAGGGTGTTATAATTCTCCCTGACAGTATATGGGGGAGCGCTCTACTCTGAAACTCATTTTTAGTGGTTCTCTCAATGGAAAGAAGGTTTATAAACTCTGTTAACCCATTCCTCTTCTTCCAAATCAATTTTTGAGGTGTTTCGAGTGTCCTTCCAATGTCGTTATAGGCACGACATAGACATTATGGTAGTATTATTTTTTTCTGACACTTGCGACACTTGTGACCAAAATGTGACACTTGTTGCACTTGTAATGACGACACTTGCGACACTTGTAATGACGACACTTGCGACATTATCGAAGTGAGTAATTTTGAAGTGTAACAAACATTTAAGAATGAAATTGGGTCATTATGATAGCAATTAAATAGAGCATCATTGTAACAAGTTCATAACCAATATAATTTTGCATCCATTCAATAAGTATACGCCATGAAACACATGAAGTGTCACTATTATAAAGAGAGAATAAGGCAACGAGCTCAATGTAATAACTTTAGAAGAAATACAATGCTACCAGATTCATTATTATATGTCAAGGCACACAAATTATATCATTAACCAAAATTATCATTCATTCATCAACACTCAGAAATTAATTTGTTTCTCATCATCCAATATAGATCAATTCTTTGGAACCATGATTGTAGCATGAATCGACCCTCTCAACTAGCAAACAATAGAAATGTTGCACTGTTTGGGTAGATTGTTTGGGGTGGTTAGGGTAGGAATGTATTGTGGTCAACCAACCAAGCCAAAAGACATGAAAACACCACAACAAAATATGGTTAACAAACCTTCATACAATAGTGAAAGGAGGCAACGATTGGACTAATTACAAGGTCTTTTGGAATTCCTTAACATATTTTGGCTTCTTTGGGATGTGGAAAACAAGGTGTCATAAAAACATTGCAAGACATCAACACTTTAATCACCATTTAAAGTGGAATACTTATGTAGTTTTATGACAGTCCTGGATAGAGTTTTGGATAACACATAGGAGATAATTTCAAGGCTTGAAACTAGGTAATTTATCTCTCTTCAAATTCATTTGGAAACCTATGGAAATTAATATAATGAAATCCTCGAAACATTGGAAAAACATGAGGGTTACAAATAACCCCGTACAACAATAAATCTCTGCTGAAAAAGGAATACTAGAAAAATCTTAGAACAACAATAAAGAACATGCAACGATTTCACTTTGAATGAGGTTGTTGGACCTTCCAATACATCCATTGATAGTTTATAATAAACTAGAACAACACTCCTTGAAAATGTTGCAATAAAATTTATTTTCAACCCTAGTTATGTTGTATTGATTTCAACCATTCCAAGCAAAGTATGCATTAGGGCATCCATAAAAGTGATCAATTTCTACTTCAATTAAAAAGGATTTTCAAACCCTTTTTTGATCAACATATAGATGTTTATTTGAGAACTAGTTAGCATGATTTGAACTAATATAAGTCAATGAGGCTCTTTGCAATCTAGATTGAGGATAACACATTATGAAAACCTTTCCTAGTACTATCAAGTTGAACTGAAAGGTTGGCCAAGCAAAAAGATAGAGCAATCAGATGTCCTACCTTAATGCATGAACAATAACTTCAATGATCAAATGGGTAAGTTTAGAGAACTTACCTTGAGAACCCTCCCAAGTGGAGCATTTCACCCTTAATTATTTTGCCTTCTAGCAACCTTTTTATTCCAAAAAAGCCTTTAAAAGTGCTTATATAAACCTTGAAAATGACTAAACATGAAAAAAGAAAAGAAATAGATTCTCAAAAAAATATCAAGCCAAGTTTCTCATTAATATACAATGGTTTTAAATGAGGGATGACTCTTCCTTTTATAGGTGAAGAGCCTCATAAAATACAATAAAAAACAATGTGCATTGGATGATCAAGCAGAGCTAGAAGAAGATAAGGTTTTATAGAAGAAGTCTAAAACAACTAAACAAGGGTAGAAAGAAATATAGAAAGTTGGGTTAAAAGGAAAAATTCCAAGCAAGGATAAGTGGTACTACGAGGAGAAAGCTCATGGAATTTTTCCTATTCTCCTTTAGTAAATCAATTGGGGACCAAAAGGATCCCAAAATGGGTAGGTGTGATATGAAATGGATCACAATACAATTTTTTTATTCATTTTGTTACTTTTTGGAATGGAAAATAAAAACCATGGCCATATTGAGTCCATTTTAGGGGTTGATTTTTGTTTGGTAATTTTGGATCCTAAAATCTGTGAGTCAATCTTTGTTTTTATCTTTCATTATAAATCTAAGAAAAAAAAAAGCAAGGCACAATCCTCATTTCTTGTTGGGTTTTCCAATAATGGTTTTTCAAGGGTACACCTTGTCTTCATTGTCTATATGGTGTGCTTATTTTAGTACCACATATTTCTCTTATTTTTCTCATTTGATTTTCATATCAAACATATTCCATATTAATCATATGTAAGGTAGAGTATAACCTACTTGTTTTTGCAACAACCTCTTAATATGTTTTTGAGAAGTTGTTTAGTAAGATGTCAATTTAGTTACATATAAACTTTATTGGAATGTGAGAGGGATTCCTATCCCAAGTTGCGAGATTTTTATGAGAGATATGATAATAAGAATCAATATTAATGTGGTTCTCTTACAGGAAGTTGAATCTCTCGTTTAGAGTGACATTACTATAATGGACTATTGTTGGAGAGGCCCATATTGGACTTATAATCATCCTCAAAGTAGTGGAAGTGTTGTCCTTTTTTTCTCACAAATTACATTCAATTTTGGTTGATCATGGAACAAAAACTTCCAATAAATATTTGTGCAAGATGTTTTTTATTCAAAATAGGCTTTTGATATTTGATTATTCCATGCCCTTAATCTTGCACATAATTGAGCCACTCCTTGAGAGTGGTTGGATTCTTGATTTCTAGAATTTAAATGGACTCTTCATGGAGAATTTACTATGTGTAATGTACCCCACTTCTTGATGAAGAGGTTTGAGAAAACTTAGTGGCCTAGGAATCCCCACTAGGCCATAGTCTCATACTGAGGAGAAAAGTCAACCAAACTAATGTTATATTCTTAAGTTGACTTAATAAAAAGGTAAAATGAGTTAAAAAGATAACTCGATGAAGGAATAGAAGAGCTGGAGGTTGAGTTAGGAGTTAACCCTAAGGCTTAACTTAACTCAATAGGGAAACATAAAAAAGTATAAAGAGAAGGCTAGCGAGCACCTCTCATTTCATTCTGGATTTTGGTATTTGCTTGTTGATGCTCTTGAGCATACACTTTTGAGGTTTTTGATATTACAAACCCTAGAGAACAACTCAGTGGTGAAATATTCCACTCACCTTTTTCCAAGCTTGGTCTCGGGGATGAAATACTCCACCCACACCATTCTACATTCATCATATATCCAGGAGGACAAGCAGGGTCATACCCATGCACTAGCAGGGTCGTACCAGCTAGGGTTTTCTTGCAGGGGCGCACCATTAGTTGAGGAAGAAGCTCGATCCATCATATTGAGGAAGCTTTGAAGGTTTTCAACATTAGGGTTTTTCTTGCAAGCCCTTGCTCATCGGTTTGAGGGATTCTTTGAGGGATCATCACATCCCTATCATATATCTCCAGGTTGGGATGATTTCAGAAGGAAGAAGACGATTTGGTGATTCAGTATTTCTCAGATCTAGAAGGTTATAGGCTAGATATGACCTTGTAACTTCTCTCAGGTGCTTGTGATTGCTCGATCTATCATCCTAGAGAGTTTCAGGGGATTCATAGCCCATATTCAGCTAGTCTGTACCATTGGCCATATTCAGTGTTTCAGGAGGGCGGTACCAGTCTAGGGTTTCTGTAGTTTGAGAAGGAAGCTTCAGTGTTTGAGCTCCATACTTCAGGAGGAGGCTTCCATTGCCTTGATCTATCATTGGGAGGATTTTGACAACATTTGGGGATCTTCATCTTCAAGAGGGTTGATCCCTTGGTATTGATTGTCTTCAATAGGTTGTACTAGCAGTCAACAGGATCGTACCAGTTGCTTGAGGGTTAGGCTTAAACCCTAGTTTTGCAGTGGAGCATTCATCTTCTATTACAGCCTTTGGGAGGCTTGATTTCTATCTCCTGGAGCATTTTCATATGCAACTCTATTATTATATTAAAGCCATCTAAAGCTATTCTAGATCTACTTCTCTATTTGTATCAAGTGCTTACTTTCTTATAACAAGATTCAGCTATTTCTTGTGGTTCCTATCTTGTGTATTGTAGAAGATCTTCATATGTTTGAAATGATGCTTGTATAATCTGTGGTTGAATGATTGAATAAACCCTAAGGCCGAAATATTCATGGCCAACCTGCATACACAACAATCAATAAACAAATCAGTTGTTAGCTAGTGATTCCAAGCAAAATAATTGGCTTGGGATCATTATAGTGGCATCAAAGCTCTGATCCTCCAAACCTGTGAGGATTAGTGCATGTAGAGGTACAATGGTATCTTTATGGTAAGAAGGAAGAAGCAGGATAGTGAAACAGAATCCAAAATGGAGGTTTCAGGAGATGACCATGAGCCACAAGGCTTGGCTTACTTGGTAGTCGAATTCAAAAAATTCCATAAAACCCTCAACATTATAGAAAGAAACCTGGTCAACCACTTGTAGAAAAGCCAAGAGACAAACCGAAGGGAACAACCCGAAATCACTAAGACCTTGAAGAAGGTAAATGGGAATATGAGGAATATTGATGAGAACCAGATGATAATAACTTGACTATTGATGCAAATGAGTCATCAAGGGAAAGACACTGAGATGTATGGAAACAAAGAGGTTGGTGGATCTAGTGGATCCCATGGTGAAAATAGGTATAATCCAGAAAAATCTCCCAGGTACGAAGGAAGCCTTAGAGGAGGTATGCCACATAGACAGATGGGTAGTAGGGATAACCCTAGACCATACTTTCCCACATTCATAGATGAAAAGGTGTAATGGGAGTAGGTAGATGATTTTGTTGAGAAGATGGCCCAATGTACTAGGGAGTACCATGGCTTGGATATGATCATTCAAAGGCAGATGTCCCTAGATCAATACTGCCAACTCAAATTCAGAAACAAGCCCAGGCCAAACTAGAGGAGAAGTTATGATTTTGAATGAAGAGCAGGGAAGATGGAAATCCCATACTTTGATGGTACAACCAAGATGACAACACATGCATGGGTGCAAAAGTTGTATACCTATTTGTAGCTTAACCCCATGAGGGAGATGGAATCCATCAAATTTTCCACTATGTACTTAGATGGAAAGGATCATGATTGGTGGTATCATGGACTCAACACACTAGACCACAATTAGATAGTGACCTACACAAAATTCACTTAGAGGATCATTGATAAATTTGATTAGGGGGATCCTGAGCTACACTTCCGGGAGCTCACACAGCTCAAGAAAATAAGATCAACTGAGGCATACATTGAATAATTCCAAAGGTTGGCAGTCATGGTGCAAGATATATCACCAACCAGACTTATGATTCTTTTCACTAAAGGGTTGATGGAACCCTTGAAGGGTTGGGTTAAGGCTTTTAAGCCTACCAACCTACAAGATGTTATTTAGAGGACGAGGGAACTTGGACCATCTTCCAGGCCAAAATTTGTGCCTAGACCACCTCTTAACACCAGAGAAAGAGATCATAGACCTCCAATGAACCAGGGAGGATGTGACCCAAGGGGGTTTGACAAGGGCCATTGAAGAATGGATGAAAACACCACTAGGGAACTTATAAGGAAGAAAATCTTCGTCATGTGCAAATAAACATGGAGCCCATCACATAAGTGCATGGGTCGTGGCCAAGTTCACTACATAGAGTGATCTAAAAATGAAGAAGACTTGAAAAACTTGAAAATTATTGCAAGTGAATGTTATGTGTTTAAAGCAAATGGATCAGTTTGCAACACATAGATTAAAGGATTACTTATGCAAATTACACATAGACAACATCATAATAAATGAACATAAGCACATAAACACAACAACTTGATAAAGGAGTTCACCCCTCTCTTGGGCTACATCTCCTGGTCCAACTTCCAATGGATCATTATTATTAATTTCTCAAAGTGCTCAAAAACATGCCTTACAATGCTCAAACTGACAAACCGACTGCTCCAATGGCTTCAGAGCGTCCAAAAAGCCCTGTCTGGGCTCTTTCAGCACCTCAATCGGTCGAAAAACGAAGAAGTTAGGCCTCCTGGAAGTCCCCCTCTTCAAGCTTGTTGTCTCTGAATCTACAAAATGCACCCTTCTTCATTGAACCTAGCTCTCACGCATTTTAAAGCATGAAAACCTAGCACTGGGCGCAACCGTGCCAATGGTGCAAACTGTAGGATGGTTAAGGGTGCGCCAGCCCCTAACCGCCTAGGCACCTGGGCATATGGCGCATAGGACTGCGTGCATAGCAAAAAGGTGGTTAAGTCGTTTTAAAACTACCCACGCTCCAGGTCGAGGTCACATGGATTAACAACAAGGAACCACAGGCTATGCCACACCCCACGCGCCAACCATTATAACCACACGCACCATATACATATATGGTGGTCATATGTAAAGTTAACACAACCATGGGCCGGGGCTAAGCCTCGGCTCGACCCCCGCCCATTTATACAATGATATGACTTTAAAAACTTTGCAATTGGTTATATGTTAAGTCACATGGTGTGTGCGCATTGGTCGGACGGTTATACAAAGGCGTTACATAGTGGGGGAGGTCCGGGGGTCGAACCCCGCGGACTCCCATAGTTTTTACACAACAATCATAAACCAACCAACGAGGGACACGTGGCACCCATGGATTGGGCCACGTGTCCTCATACCATTTGCCACCAAACAGACATGTGTCATCTCCTGATTCATCAATAGTCAACCAACGAATGCTTTCCACGTCACTTCTGTACGGTCATACGGTCCTGCCACGTCAGACCGTACGGACTGTACAGACTGTACGGACTGGTACAGTCAGCATCAATTTTTTTTTGCCTGTTTGTCTTGATGAACAGATTGCGATATATTCTCCATATGGAGTCCATTTGACAAAGTAAATATACCACCAGAATCAGGAAGACGAGACGGACACAATGACACTGTTTTCGTTGCATTACGAGCACTTTGAAATTTGAGCAAAATTTGATCCCCTGATCACACCTCCCCATTGGACCTCCAAAAGACTATTCTCAGTCTATGTGAAGATGAGGGTAAATTTCCCTCACCCTTCCAACCTCAATCCACTTGGCCTTGCATGGATTCGTCCCTTTAAGACCAACTCACAAATACTCCACATTTCCTCGTTTCGAAGTTCGCATCCTCCTGTCAAGGATGGTGTCTTCCTGCGGTTCTGTTAGATACTCTGGAGAAAAATCATCTATGGAAGGAATCTAAACATGCTCTCCTTGATCATAAATCAATGGAGGCTCATACAACTTCAAATTCTCAACATTAACAACTGCATACATCTGCATATAAGGAGGCAAATCTAGACGAAAAGCATTGTTACCAATCTTGTCAACAATCTTG
>JZKD02S2033341.1:218685-245142 GCA_000966675.3 Picea glauca | reverse complement strand
GCACAATGCACTGTATAATGCAATTTGGGCTGATAGGGTAACCCCAAAAACCTTTGTTGGTAATTCCCCTTTCTTCCTCGTCTATGGAAGAGAATCAATTCTCCCTCCGCATGTTTTACTTCCTTCTCTACAATTGTCGCAGAAAGTTTAGTAAGAGGAGTGCCCTCCTCTAGAAAATCGAATAAATGCCTTATTAAAACTGGAGGAAGTGAGAACACAAGCAAATTAGAAACTGGATCAACATCAACAAATTGTAAAAAGTTGGTTTGATTCAAATTCTTCTTCATATAGGAATTTTGATGTCAGAGAGTTGGTTCTCAAGTGGGACAAAGCTCACGAGGGAAAGGGGGAACACACCAAGTTCCAGAATATGTGGTTGGGACCATTTGTAATTTCTGAAAAATTGGGTCCCAGCTCTTTCGGTCTACATAATTTGGAGGGACAGCCAGACACTTTCCCAGTGAATGGCCAGGCTCTCAAGAGGTATTTCACCTGATGATTTATGTTCCACTCTTTTGTAAATATTTTTTAATTTTCTTTTCTTCTTTTGATTTTGGTTATTTTCATTTTGCTTGGTTTTGATTTGTTTTTTGAATAATTATGTCTAAGTCACCATCTCATTTGTGGAAGGGAATCAGAGTTTTCATTCGTTAGAATTAGTTGATAAACTTCCCAAGCACATGAGCAGTAAGTGATAAAACTCATATCTGCAGAAGTCAGTTTCTATTCAAATAATCATTTCTAGTTTCTCATTGAAATTACAAGTAGACATGATTGTCATTAACAAACTTCTAACAATGTCCTTGTTTTGAGAAAAACAACTCAAATGTAGCTTCCCGTCCTCAAGATGATTTCCTAACTGAAATATAAGTGTCCAAATCATGATGAAGATCATCAAAATAGAAGAATAATTGGTAAAAGATGAATTTTTTTCATTCCAAACTACAAGATTTTCAGTATCTCCCCGCCCTCTTGAATATTATTAAGTTCTGCAAACTATAAACAAATTCTAGAGGGTTGAAGGCACAATAATGTGTGGGAAGTGTATGTAAACATGTCGGGACGTTGAATAGGTTTGTTGGCAGTGGATAAATGCATGCATGATACCAAGGCAACTTCGTCGGGGTACTGAACATGCCTACTGGTAGCGAAGTAATGTCGAGTTTAAGAAGATCCTCAAGTCTGTTTTCAATTTGATCAAAGTGAAAATATGTCTCATATCATAAATGGACAACTCTCGGACAGGATAGAGGTACTAGAGTGGGTCAAATGACATCCCTGTCGAGGCTATGAACGCCTACTGGCAACAGTGGCCCTGTCAACAGTATCGAAGTCAACTGCATAAACAATCGCTACACTTGTAATCTAATTTAGATACTAGATGACATTTTTTTAGACATAAATGCATCTGATGTTAAACTGCGTTATTTTCTGAGTTATGATCAGTATGCTTGACTTATTGTTAACTATTTCTAAAAAATTCATTTCATCTGATTCACCCTAACATGAATTTTCTGGTGATGCAGAGATAATTGCTTCACACAATACGTTGCCATTGTTGGAAGCCACACATGATTTTTTATACTTATCACGATAGAAAGAGACTATAACTTCATGTAGTTTCCATCACCTTCTATTAGTAAATGTTTATGTTTATGAGTTTCTAGGCGATGATTGGGTTAAGTTTATCTTATTGAGTTTTTTTTTTTTCGTTTGCATTTTCGTTTGTTTTATTTTTAATTCATGACTGTAAGCATGAATTTAAACATAAAACTTGGCTTGTTTTCATAATCTTTTACCTTAGAAATATCATTTTAAAATTCACCCATATATGATTAAAATACAAATCTTATGAAATGGTTGATTAATCCACTATCGAATTCTTTGTGTATTATGGTTATCATGAATTCATTGGTTCTATAGTTCATTGTGGAAATGTTTGAATGCACAAGAACCTTGGTTAACTGTTGATATTTTTCTCATGAGTTCAATTGTCATATCAGCATTCATGCAAATTAGTACAATCATGTTGTACTTGCATCTTTGTTTCACCTTGTTGGCTCGAAACATTAATGAGACCATTCATTATACGCATAGGGTTTTGTACTCTGTAGGGTTTGGCACTCATCATGAGAAACGGTTTGGAGTTTTATGAACCTTCTAGTTTTCATTTTCCCTAAATTTCATGTCCAAGTTATGATAGCCCCCAGACTCTGCGATTTTCATGCCATTACATCTTGCTTAGACCTGTCTCTATTGCTCGCCCGTTGGAAACCTAAACCTATCCCTCTTGATATTTGTTGTATCCTTGTGGTAGTGGTAATGGCACCCATGGTTCGTATCGAGTCGAGCGTATGCCAAGATATTCTATCCCATGATGACGCTATTGACGACCTGAAGGCTCATGGATGGGACATGTTCCTCAAGAAGTTCGAAGGCTATAATCTACAGGTTGCAAAATATTTTGAACAAACTTTTGACGACTTCAGGGCCAAGATTGGGGATATATAGTTGGAATTAATAGAGGATTTCATGAGCAAGGCGATAGGACTCCCATTAAAAGGTGAGAGGTGGTTTAAGAACGCTAAAATAGAATATGTCCCATGGAATTTATTAATGGCTTCTCATGAAACCACTTGATGTACAAAAGGTATTCCTATTGATCTGTTAAAACCTAGATGGCACAATCTCCTTTTAATTCCGAAGCAGTTTGTTACATGTGAAGGCCGATATGGGCTAGTTATTCTGTACCACATTCGTTTGCTTATGAATTTAATAGGTTTTGAATTGGATATGCCTTTTTACTTGTTGATGAGTCTTTACAAAATGTCCAAGCACTATAAGAGACAGGGTATCAATTCGAGTTTGTTTCACCATGGACTCGTTAAAATCTTGTTGGTTTATCACTTGTCAAAAATAGGTGACAACTTGGAGACCTTTCTGATCAGAAATGGCTTCACCCAGGCCGACGCTAGATTCAACCCTCTTTTAATTGTAAACCCTAATTCAGACAGACCAGAAACTCAAAGCCAAATCGTTAATTCAATTGATGGCCCAAAATTTATTGAACCAGTTTCTATTGTTGATGAAACCCATGTGGATAAAGAATTGCCATGTAGGTTTTCACCTGGAATATCTCTGGAACAAATAATTGTTGAATTAAAAGAAAAGGATCGTCATGTGCCTTTGAATGATTCTAGTTTAAACATTAATAATAAACCTATTGTGAAGAATTTTCGTAAGCGAAAGAATCCACAAAGCACGGATTTAAGTTTCAGGAATAAGAATGTTAATCGTTTGATTTATAGAAAACTAAGAAAATGAAAGAGTAATCATCTGAGCTTGATCGATCCGATCGAGATCCGTGATCGGTGCATAGATCATGAGGTAGAAAATTTCTTGGCTCGTGAAGACCCAAAAAATCAGTGTTCCAGGAGAGAGGTTATTACCCATGTTGAATAATATGATTTTGTGACCAATTTTACCTTGTGTATTAAGGGTAAAGAAGTTTTTTCGAGTATCGATCACGACTTGGAACAAACCATAGGTAGAAATGAAGCACCCCATTTTCGACTGTGTTCCATGTCAATCTAACATTTCCTCGATGCACTGTGATAGTTGTCTTGACTAGATAGACCGTTACTATACAAATGGTCCACTCTTATAGGCTTGAGTTAAATGCTTGGCTGCTCAGAATGCTTTGTTGAAACAAGATAACCTTGACCTGAAGGCACACACAGAGAGGGAGAATAAATGATTCAAGAGGGTCGGGAATATAATCATTAAGAACACAACCATTTTCAAAGCAATTATAAATTATGAACTGCCAGATCCCTCTTTGGCTAATTTTTAATGGTAAGACGATTTTGTTTTTATTTCATTCAATTCTATTATGAAAAATTGAAATAAGTAGATTTAATTTTTGATTTCATTTGCTAAAAATAATACTAGCTAAAAAATCTATGATTCTGTAGCCAGTCTCTTTTGAATAATAATTAGCAATTGTTTTTTTCTGAATATCAAATTGGTTTTTGATATTTACAGAAAATGGAAGATTATATTGTTGATTGCATGGAGCAAACACTTTAATCATATGCTCAAATATTCAGTAGTTTATTTTTTTTTATCTTTATAAAACTTTGGCTTATTTAGACAAAACCAACGCATGCATGAGTGGTTACTATTTTCACTATTTTTGTAATATTATCCATTTTTTGTGGATTCAACTCTATCTTGTATGATATGAGAATTTGAATCCTGGACTAGTTTAAATATTGTTCACTCTTGCTGGTAAGAGGATCTTTTTATTTGGACACATTATGGACATACAACTTTCAAGACTGTATGGACAAGCTGCTCACTTCTTAGCTTTAGACCAACATGGTGCTTACCCATTACGTTTTCCCTTTTATATTATGCAATGTTATTACGTTTATACAACCTTAGTATTATTCTCGTATGATATTTCATATTATTCAACACTTTAATTATGTCTATAAATTGTTGTCTTATATTATATCTGTAATCAATATTTCATTTAAATATCATTAATTTAGGCTTGATGTTCAATGATGTATTACATGAATTCTTAATATTAAATTTCTTTCACTGTAAGTGTTCATCATTGCAAGATCACCACATATGTGTGTTTATTACTCTGCTCTTATATTCCTGCTCTGAAAACACCTTTGAGTTTGCTTCTGGGAGCGTTAGCCCCGGCCTGTTACAGATTTTTCTCATTGGCAAGACAACTGGGAGTTTGAATTGCGCAAAGACATAAACTCATTAGTTGATTAATCTCAGGTTAGTTTACTCATATTCTATTTCTTTTGTTATTTTATTTATCAATGAAATAAGAATAATTTAAATTGGCTTTGAGTGTTATGTTGTTCTTATTTCAAATTGTGTTTTAATTAGTATTTCTTTAGTTCTTTAGATTTTAAATATAAAACAGAAAATATAAAATATATGTGCTTTCTTTATCTACTTCATAAAAAATTTCAAAAAAACATCGATTTCGCCAGACATCCAGCAAAACTTGCAAATTGTGTATACGTTGTTCAAAACCATATGTACATATCCACACTTCTATTTTTGACGTTCATAAATTATTAAATTCATATCTTTATTATTGTAGTTTCATAGATTATTTTCATTTCTTTCATTTTTAGGACTTTAGTTGGCCAACGGAGCCATTAAACCCGTGAGGTCATTTCATTCCAAACGGCTTGGGTTATTTAGACAACCCCAGTCTGGATTTGACCTTCTAGTTGACGGTTTTACGCACGTCAACAAATGGCACTAGAATGAGGGCCTAAATTAAATCGGTGGCACGTGGAGGTCGCAAGACTCCTCCCCCACACACTTTCATTCTTGTCGTAATGCGTAGTTGCTTAGACAATAATGTTACACTTGAAACAACAACTACCTCAAACAATAACCCTGAGATTCCCATTGAACCAGTGACACCAGTTCCTCAAGGGGCCAACGTCTAAGAAATTGTTCGTCAGTCACTCATAAGAATGCATAGTTCCTTATCCTGTATCACACAACCTGGTAGGCCACGTAATCAACCCCTTCATTTATCGAATATCTGAGAACAAATTCAAGGCACTGGTCTACCCCAAAACCCTTTAGGTGGAAATACTACCAATCCTACTGAAACACTCATTCCTGGAGAAGGAGGACCCGATATTCCACCATCTCCACCTTATTCTTATCCATCCTCTTCAAGAGGAGAGTCTTCAGATGAAGGAAGCTCTTCATCAGAACCATATCAGCCATCGACACCACCAACTCCCATGGAAAACCAAAATAATCCTACCAGACGTTGGCTCGATCAAGATGTTGTGGTTGTACCTGGACCCCAAAACCCATTACCGAAACATCTGGAGAAATGGCTACCTAAATTCAATCTGGATTCAAAGCAATCCTCTAAGGATCACATCAAAAAAATTATGTTGGCCATTAGACTCCGAAGTGTTGAACATGAGGATGTAGTATGTAGATTATTTCCTTATACTTTTGAGGGAAATGCCTCCACATGGTATTTTGCTCAACAGTCCCAAACCATCATCTCTTGGGACAAGTTTGAAACTTGTTTCTTCGAAAACTTTGGAGATGATAAATCTCCCGAAGTCTTGGTTATGGAACTCTCCAGCTTAAAAATAAATCCTAAGGAAAAAGTGAAGGACTTTTACCAAGGATTTTTTACGTTAAAGAACAAAATACCTACAGATTCGATACCTGCTGAAAGTTTAATTGTTGCATATTATGCCAAAGCCTTGCACAATAACATAGCCATATGGGTCAAAAGGTCTAAAAAGAACATGTTGCTAGAAGATTTTGAGGAAGCAAGTCAAATTGAAAATATATATTGAGCATAAAAGACAATCTTAGTTGTGAAACTGAAATAGCCTCATCCTCTAAGAAGAAAATAGAGATTCTCATTAGGCCCCCTCAAACTAAAAATCAACAAGAAACTTTAGACTTAGAGAGCTTGTAGAAATATTTCCAAAAACTATCCAATCAGGTCATCGACTTGAAGAGATCAGCCAAGGAGGCATCCACAGGCAAAGGAAGTTTTAAAACTCCTTTCAAAAAACCTTTCCTCCCAATTGGCCAAACCTGACCATAGAAGATCTACATTTTGAAAGTTTACAATATGCTTTGCAAACCATATTAGAAGCACATGATAATTTTTCTTATGTTCCTCCTGAAAGTTCTAAAGATGTAGTTGAGGAAGAGGTACCGGAAGAGGAAGCCTGATCTCCCCTTGTTTTCAGTCACTTGTCGAATAGTATTTTCCAAGCGAATTTCGAAACTGTCCACCCCTACAACACAAGAAGAAAAACACAAAACAAACCCCCTTCTAAAGAAAGTAAAAATGTTTTTTCAAAACAGTCAAAGCAAACTGAAATTAAAAAAATCTTAACAACCTCAGTTTTAGAATACGATTTAATTGAAGATCTAAAAAAAAAGAGAGCTAATATTTATGTTTTTTAACTGCTAAAATTTCCCCTTATTTTGCAAAAAATGCTTCAAAGTATCACTGAAAACAATAAAAAGAGAGACTCTAGCAGCAAAACATCAGCAGAAATTCATTCAAACGTAGCTAAGAATGTCCCAACTAAAAAGACATTTGAACCTCCAAATAGAAAGGAAATTGCAGAAAAAACTTTAGCCAATGTAAATAAAATTGTTTTAGGGATAGCAACAAAAAATCAATAGAATTATGTTGTTAACACTCGGAAAAATGTCCCGCCTTTTTTGTTAACCTTTGAAAATTTTAATAGGAATGTACATAATTGTATGGTCTATTCTGGGGCATCATAAAACATGATGCCTCTATCTGTATTCCAAAAAAATAATGCAGAAGTTAAACCTTTTGATCTTAAAATCATTCAGCTAGATCGAACAAACGTGAAAGTAGTTGGTGAGCTTAAGAATGTAGTGATTAGACTATTGTCCAATTCTAAGGTTCATGAGATAGTTGATATTATCATTGTTGATATCCCTAAAGTTTATGGCTTGTTTTTAAGTAGGGATTGGTTAGAACAGTTGCACGGTTACTTTGCCACAGATTGGTCTCACTTGTGGCTGCCTGAAAATGGACAGCCCAACAAAATCAAGAAAAATAAAGAACGTTATCTTAAGCGTACTGTAACGGATCTAAATGATGCAAATGAACCTTTCATTACATCTACTAATTCATTTGAAATGTGGAAAATGAATACCTTCTTTGGTAATTTCATGACCAAAATCTCTCCCATCATTGATCTTGCGCAGCCATATGAAGTTGTAACCTGTAATCAAACATCTTCTCTACCAAGTATGCCAAGTAATTTCAATGACACATAGATCTGGTCCTTATACTTTGACAGATCCAAATCCAAAGAAGGAGCAGGTGTTTGTTGTGTACTCATCGATCCTTCAGGTAATAAGACTTTTATTGCTTGTCGGTTAGAGTTTGAATGTACTAATAACACGGTCGAGTATGAAGCACTTCTACAAGGACTTAGGAAAGTTTTGGATATGGACGTGTGCAATTTAATAGTATTTGGTGATTTGGAAATTTTGGTTAGGCAGGTAAGAAATGTCATACATTTCTTATCACCACATCTGAAAAGCTACCAAACAGAGGTATGGAGTTTAATGAATAAATTTTTAGCATTCAACATAAATTCCATTCCTAGATTAAGTAATTCAGAAGTTGATTTATTGGCCAATGTTTCTTATAAACTATTGCCCATTGAAGGTAATTTCCCTAATGTGTTTTCAATTGAATTTTTGTTTAGGCCGTTGATCCCGGATAAAATTAAAAATTGGAGAGTATTCGATGATGACCAATAGATTATCAACTTCCTGCATATGGAAGACACAGTCCAAAGTGCAGTCATTGATGAAGGTACTCACGATGAGAACCTCCAAAATTTCACGGTAATATCTGATCCTCGATCTCCTGAATCGACATCCAAGCTGGTAAACTCTATCCCCAGATCTGTCATAAGACTAGAGAAATTTTATGACTTGCATGATAAATTTAGAGGGACAGTAAATTGTAAAACTAGCAATTCTTCTTTGATTTATGAAATGGTTAATTTAGGAACAAAGGATAATCCTCAAAATATTAATCTGGGAAAGAGATGTTTCGAGCATGAAATATATTCTTTTATAAATCTATTTAAATAATTTAAAGATCTTTTTTCTTGGACGTATGATGACTTGAAAACATTCGAACCTAACATTGTACAACATATTATCCCCATGAAACCCCAGACTCAGCCTTTTCAACAGAAATTGAGGAAGATGCATCCTAAATTGGAACCCACTGTTAAAAAAGAACTAAACAAATTACTAACTGCAAAGATAATTTTCCCAGTTAAACACATGCAATGGGTGTCTAATTTAGTCCCTGTAAGGAAGAAATGTGGTGAAATTTGACTCTGTGTCGATTTTCAGAACTTAAACTGAACATCTGATAAAGACAACTACCTTGTTCCTCCAATGGAACAAATCCTACAACAAGTGTCTGGTTCCGAAAGACTATCTCTGTTAGATGGTTTTTCAGGATACAACCAAGTCCTCACATCCCCTTCAGATCAGCTTAAAACCACCTTTCGCACCCCATGGGGCACTTATGCCTACAGGAAAATGCCTTTTGGACTGATAAACGTTGGTGCCACTTTTCAAAGAGCAATGGATATTGATTTCCATGCCCTCATTAACTAGTCAGTCATGGTCTACCTTGATGATGTCACCGTCTTCTCTAAAAACAAGAAAGATCACTTGTCTCACCTCAGGGTTGTCCTGGAATGATGTTGCAAGTTAAGCATATCTCTCAACCCTAAGAAATCGTTCTTTGCAGTGGAGAAAGGTAAACTTCTTGGGTTTATAGTGTCTAAGGATAGAATGATTATTGACCCTGAAAGAACCCAATATATTGCTAAACTCCCCCCTCCTTCCAAAAAATCCATGCAGTCCTTTTTGGGCAAGATTAATTTCACCAGAAGATTTGTCCCAAGTTTCTCATAAATGGTAAGACCATTACAAAATTTAATTAAAAAAGATGTTTTGTGTCGTTGGGGACCACAAGAAAGTTAGGCTTTCGACTCAATTAGAAAAGCAATAATAGAATCCCCTTCCTTGATGAGTCCCGATTTTTCTTAGCATTTCACTCTTTACACCTTTGCTTTTGACCGATCTTATGTTGTTGTACTTACATAGAAAAACGTTGAAACAAATGAAATACCCATTGCCTTCATGAGCTCAGGTTTTAAAGGAGCAACGATTAATTACCCTACAGTAGATCAACATGCATATGTTGTTTTCAAAGAAGTGAAATGCTTTCGGTCTTACCTTTTGAAATCCAAAACCAAGGTTATTGTTCCTTACCATTTTGTGAGAAACCTGTTCGTACAAAAAGAGTTGGGTGAGAAAAGGGAAAATTGGATGACTTCGCTTCAGGAATATGACCTTGAAATAAATCCTGCACAAATTATTAGAGGTCAAGGCCTGTGTAAACTAGTGGTCGATTCAGTTGAAGAACAAGAAAGTCAAATGAACACCTCAATTGTGAATCAGCACAACCAAAAACAGATCAGTTGTGCACAAGTTACACCCAATTCTTGGTATGGGAACATTATATTTTAATTGACACATGGATATTCTCCCTGCAATCTTGATCCTAAAAACATAAGAGCACTTAGGCTTAAATCTTCATCTTTCTAGTTAATAAATGATGTATTGTTTTGAAAGAACTTTGATGGTGTTCTTATGCATTGTTTAGATAAGGAAGAGTCAGAACATGTGCTATCTGAACTTTATGCAGGTGAAGCCAATGGTCACTTTGGTGGAGATACCACCACCCACAAAGTGCTAAGAGCTGGCTACTATTGGCCTACCTTGTTTAAAGATGCCCATGCACTATGTTGTAAATGCATAATCTGCCAAAAGGCTGCAGGATGGGTGAAAAAGGCAGCATTCCCTTTGTGGCCTGTCACTATAGATGCCCCTTTTCAACAATGGGGCCTTGACATCATAGGACCAATTAATCCCTCTTCTTCGCAGTAGCACAAGTATATCCTTACAACAACGACTTATTTTACTAGATGGTTCAAAGTTGTACCTTTAAAAGTGGTGAACACAAATCAGGTAGTATCTTTCCTAAACTCTCATATCATCATTTGATTTGGCATTCCTGAATGTTTGGTTTTTTATAACGCCTCTTACATTTCATCCCTTGATATGAACGTTTTTTTCTCTAGAAAAATGGATTAAACTAAAGTATTATGGAATCTACTACCCTCAAGGAAATGGCCTAGAAGAATCAACAAACAAAAATTTAATCAACATTATTAAAAGGATAGTTTCAGAAAATCACAAGAGCTGTCACAATGCATTGTATAATGCACTTTGGGTAGAAGAGAAGCAATTCTCCCTCCACATGTTGTAGTGCCTTCTCTACAATTGTTGCAGAAAGTTCAAGAAGAGGAGTGTCCTCCTCTATAAAATCGAATAAATGCCTTATTAAAACAAGAGGAAGTGAGAACACAAGCAAAGAAGAAACTGGATCAGCATCAACAAATTGTAAAAAGCTGGTTTGATTCAAATTATTCTTCAGATAAGAATTTCGATGTAGGAGAGTTGGTTCTCAAGTGGGACAAAGCTCACAAGGGAAAGGGGGAACACACCAAATTCCAGAATCTATGGTTGAGACCATTTGTAATTTCTGAAAAATTGGGTCCCAACTCTTTCCGTCTGCATAATTTGGAGGGACAACTAGACACTTTCCCAGTGAATGGTCAGGATCTTAAGAGGTATTTCACCGGATGAAATTTTTTTAGACATAAATACATTTGATGTTAAACTGCATTATTTTCTGAGTTACAATCAATATGTTTGACCTGTTGTTAACTATTTCTAAAAAAATCATTTCATCTGATTCACCCTAACATGAATTTTTGGGTGATGTAGAGATAACTGCTTCACCCAATACATCGCCATTGTTGGCATCCACACATGATTTTCAATACTTATCATGATCAAAAGAGACTATACCTTTCTATAGATACCATCACCTTCTATTTGTAAATGTTTATGTTTCTGAGTTTCGAGGCAATGATTGGGTTAAGTTTACCTTATTGAGTTTTTTTTCGTTTGCATTTTCGTTTGTTTTATTTTTAATTCATGATTGTAAGAATGAATTTAAACATAAAACTTGGCTTGGTTTCATAATCTTTTACCTTAGAAATATCATTTTAAAAGCCACCCATATATGATAAAAATTCAAATATTATGAAATGGTTGATTAATCCACTATCGAAATCTTTGTGTATTATGGTTATCATGAATTCATTGGTTCTATATTTCATTGTGTAAATGTTTGAATGCACGATAAACTTGGTTAACTATTGATATTGTTCTCATGAGTTCAATTGTCATATCAACATTCATGCAAATTAGTACAGGCATGACGTACTTGGGTTTTTGTTTCACCTTGCTGGCCCGAAACATTAATGAGACCATTCATTATGCGCATAGGGTTTTGTACTCTCTAGGGTTTGGCACTCATCATGAGAAATGGTTTGGAGTTTTATGAACCTTCTGGTTTTCGTTTTCCCTAACTCTCATGTCCGAGTTATAATAGCCCCCAAACTCTGTGATTTTTGTGCCATTACATCTTGCTTAGACATGTATATGTTGCTTGTCCATTGGAAACCTAAACCTATCCCTCTGATATCTGTTGTATCCTTGCCACAGTGGTAATGGAACCTGTGGTTCATATCAAGCCGAACGGATTCCAAGCTCTGATATCCCATGATGACACTATTGAAGACCTGAAGGCTCATGGATGTGATGTGTTCCTCAATAAGTTCGAAGGCTATAATCTTCAGGTTGCAAAATCTTTTGCACAAACTTTTGACGGCTTCAGGGCCAAGATTGGGGATACACAGTTGGAATTAACAAAGGATTTCATGAACAAGGCGACATGACTCCCATTAAAAGGTGAGAGGTGGTTTAAGAACGTTAAAATAGAAGATGTCATGTGGAGTTTATTCATGGATTCTTGCAACACCACTTGTTGTAAAAAAGGTATTCCTATTGCTCTGTTAAAACCTAGATGGCACAGTCTCCTTTTAATTCTAAAGCAATTCGTTACATGTGAAGGACGATATGGGCTAGTTTTTCTGTACCACATTCATTTGCTTATGAATTTCATAGGGTTTGAGTTGGATATTCCTTTTTACTTGTTGATTAGTATTTACAAAATGTACAAGCACTATAAGCGACAGGGTATCAATTCAAGTCTGTTTGACCATGGACCCGTTAAAATCTTGTTGGTTTATCACTTGTCGAAAATAGGTGACAATTGGGAGACATTTTTTATCATAAATGGCTTCACCCAGGTCGACGCTACAGTCAACCCTCTTTTAATTGCAAACCCTAGTTCGAACAGACCAGTAACTGAAAGCCAGGTCGTTAATTCAATTGATGGCCAAGAATTTATTGAATTAGTTTCTATTTTTGATGAAACCCCTGTGGATAAAGAATTACTATGTAGGTTTTCACCTGGAAGATATCTGGAACAAGTAATTGCTGAATTAAAAGAAAAGGAATGTCTTGTGCATATGAATGATTTTATTTTAAATGTTAATGATAAACCTGTTGTGAAGAATTTTTGTAACGAAAAGAAACCACAGAGCAGGGATTTAAGATTCAGGAATAAGAATGTTGGTCATTTGATTTCTAGAAAACTAATAAATCGAAAGAGTAATCATCTGAGCTCGATCGAGATTGATGATCGGTGTTCAAATCATGAGATAGACAATTTCTTGGCTCGTGAAGACCCAAAAAATCAGTGTTCCAGGAGAGAGGTTATTACCCATGTTGAATAGTATGATTTCGTGACCAATTTACCCCCGTGTCTTAATGGTAAAGAAGGTTTTTTTAGTATCGATCACAACCTGGAACAAACCACAAGTAAAAATGAAGCACCCCTTGTCGAATGTGTTCCACGTCGATCTGCCATTACTCTGGTGCACTGTGATAATTGTCTCAGATCGATAGAGCGTTACTATATAGATGTTCTGGTCTTACATGCTCGAGTTAAACGCTTGGCTGCTCAGAATGCTCTATTGAAACAAGAGAACCTTGACCTGAAGGCACACACAGAGAGGGAGAATAAACGATTCAAGAGGGTCAGGAATATAATCATTAAGAACACAACCAGTTTCAAAGAAATTATAAATTATGAACTGTCAGATCCCTCTTTGGCTAATTTTTAATGGTAAAACGATTTTGTTTCTATTTCATTCAATTCTCTTATGAAAAATTGAAATAAGTAGATTTAATTTTTTATTTCATTTGCTAAAAATAAGAATAGCTATAGAATCTATGATTTTGTAGCCATACTCTTTTGAATAATAATTAGAAATTATTTTTCTGAATATCAAATCAGTTTTTTCTATTTATAGGAAATGGAAGATTATACTGTTGATTGCATGGAGAAAACATTTTGAATCATAAGTTCAAATACTAAGTAGTTTTTGTATTTTTTATGTTTATAAAACTTTGGCTTATTTAAACAAAACCAACTCATGCATGAGTGGTTACTATTTCCACTATTTTTGTAATATTATCCATTTTTTGTGGATTCAACTATATCTTGTATGATATGAGCATTTGAATCCTGAACTAGTTTAAATATTGTTCACTGTTGGTAGTGAGGGGATATTTTTTTATTTGGACACATTATGGACATGTAACTTCCAAGACTATATGGACAAGTTCCTCACTCCTTGGCTTTAGACCAGCATGGCACTTACCCATTACATTTTTCCTTTTATATTATGGAATGTTATTACGTTTATACATCTTTAGTCTCATTATTGTATGATATTTCATACTATTCAACACTTTAATTATGTCTGTAATTTGTTGTTCATATATTACATCTGTGATCATTATTTCATTTAAATATAATTGATTTATGCTTGATGTTAAATGATATATTACATGAATTCTTAATATTAAATTTATTTCACTATAAGTGTTCATCATTGCAAGATCACCAGATCTGTGTGTTTATTACTCTACTCTTATATTCCTGCTCTGAAAAAACCTTTGAGTTTGATTTTGGGAGTGTTAGTCCTAGACTTTTACATATTTTTCTCATAGGAAAGACAATTGGGAGTTTGAATTGCACAAAGTCAAACTCATTAGTTGATTAATCTCAGGTTAGTTTACTCGTATTCTATTTCTTTTTTTATTTTATTTATCAATGAAATAATAATAATTTAAATTGGTTTTGATTGTTATGTTGTTCTTATTTCAAATTTTGTTTTAATTAGTATTTGTTTAGTTCTTTAGATTTTAAATATAAAACAAAAAATATAAAATGTATGTGCTTTCTTTATCTACTTCATAAACAATTTCAAAAAAACATCGATTTCGCAAGACATCCAACAAAACTTACAAATTGTATATACGTTTTTCAAAACCATATGTACATATCCACACTTCTATTTTTGTCGTTCATAAATTATTAAATTCATATATTTAGTATTGTAGTTTCATATATTATTTTCATTTCTTTCATTTTTAGGACTTTAGTTGGCCAATAGAGCCATTAAACTCGTCAGGTCATTTCATTCCAAACGGCTTGGTTTATTTAGAAAACCCCAGTCTGGATTTGACCTTCCAATTGACGGTGTGTCATTTATGCCCGTCAACAAGCGTATGGATAATTTGGTCACCTAGTCCATGCCTAAATAAGCTTGCAGCATCTCAGGGAACTAAAAAATGTTGCTATGTTAGTCTTTTATGCCCTGAGCGGGAATTGGCCAAGAGTCCCGAAAATGGTTTGGGATGTGACTTGCAACTGGGCATAAAATGAAAATTGAGACTCGGATTGAGGAACTGTCATATTTGTTGGATTCCTGGAATAGGATTTTAGCTAGATCACCCCTCACTGTCGGTTCCAACCCCTCAAAAGTTGTTTTTTTCATCGATTTTGATAACTAGTTCTTTACTCAATAAGAAGCAATGCAACATTTGGATATAGGAGTCCAATTTATGAAACCATGCCTCGGGAGAGGATGGATAATGTGGTCACCTATTCCATACCTAAAAAACCATGCAGAATCTCGTGGAGCTAAAAAATGTTGCTTCGTTAGGCTTTTATGCACGGAGGAGAAATTACCAAGAGTCCTCGTAATGGTTTGGGATGCAACTTGCAAATGGGAATAAAATGAAAAACGAGACTCAGATTGAGGAACCATCATCTCTATTGGATTCCTAGCATAGGATTTTAGCTAGAGCACCCCTCACTCTTGGTTCCAACCCCTCATAAGTTTTTTTTCATCGATTTCGATAACTAGTGCTTTGCTCATTAAGAATCAATGCAACATTTGCATTTAGGGGTCCAATTTATAAAACCATTCCTCGGGAGTGGGTGGACAATGTGATCACCTATTCCATGCCTAAACAAGCATGAAGAATCTCATGGAGCTCAAAAATGCTTCTCTATTAGGCTTTTATGCCCAGAGGAGGAATTGCCAAGAGTCCTTGAAATGGTTTGGGATGTGACTTGCAATTGGGCATAAAACGAAAACTGACACTCGGATTGAGGAACCATCAACTATGATGGATTCCTGGGATAGGATTTCAGCTAGAGCACCCCTCTCTCCTTGGTGCCATGCTTCAGAAGTTGCTTTACTCATTGATTTCAAGAACTAGTGTTTTGCTCAATTTGAAGCAAACCAACATTTGGATTAAGGGGTACAATTTATGAAACTGTGCCTCGGGAGTGTATGGAAAATATAGTCACCTAGTCCATGCCTAAACAATCCTGTAGCATCTCACGGAACTCAAAAATGTTTCTCTGTTAGTCTTTTATGCCCTGAGCGTGAATTGGCCAACAGTCTCCGAAATGGTTTGTGATGCGACTTGCAACTAGGCATAAAATGAAAACTAAGACTCGGATTGAGGAACCATCATCTCTATTGGATTCCTAGCATAGGATTTTAGCTAGAGCACCCCTCACTCCTGGTTCCAACCCCTCAGAAGTTTTTTTTTTCATCGATTTCGACAACTAGTGCTTTGCTCAGTAAGAAGCAATGCAACATTTGGATTTAGGGGTCCAATTTACGAAACCATGCCTCGAGAGTAGATGAACAATGTGGTCACCTATTCCATGCCTAAAAAATCATGCATAATCTCAGGGAGCTCAAACATGATGCTTCGTTAGGCTTTTATGCCCGAAGGAGGAATTGACCAAGAGTCCCCGAAATGGTTTGGTATGTGACTTGCAATTGAGAATAAAACAAAAACTAAGACTCGGATTGAGGAACCATCAACTCTGATGGATTCCTGGCAAAGGATTTCAGCTAGATCATCCCTCACTTCCGGTTCCACCCCCTCGGAAGTAGTTTTTTTCATCGATTTTGATAACTAGTGTTTTTCTCAGTAAGAAGCAATGCAACATTTGGATTTAGGGGCCAACTTACGAAACCATGCCTCGAGAGCAGATGGATAATTTGGTCACCTAGTCCATGCCTAAACAATTATGTCCCCACATAACATTTGAGATTGTCCAAATAGTATAAAAAACTGACCTTGTATACTCCCAGAGAGTTTATGTGAAAATTTAGGGCCAAAAATCCCTTTGGTTGGGCGGGGGGTGATGATTAGTCCAAAATATGGTTCACTTTTGACAAAATTATGAAGCATAAAAATATGTTTTTTTTTGTGCTACATATATAATTATATGGTCTATTACCCCTCATTTTGGTATAGGGTAACAACCCTAGTGAATTTATTCACTAGCCTTTGGATTTTTTATCAGTTGTAGACAATTGAGAAACCTACTTGGTTCCACGTATCTTGTTGAGGTAGAGGATTTCATGGCATATTTGTTGATTGATGATGCAATAATTGATTTTGCATGGTGTCTTGTTGAGTTTGGGCATGGCATTAGTTTCATTCATATTTTTGGGCATCTTCACATTTCCCAATGTAATTCACATTTATCAAGGTAATTCATGATTCCCAAAGCATTGATAAAAATTGTTTTTGGCTATTCTTGGTTAACCAAATCTTCTCATGCCTTAAAACATTCCAAATTTATGAAATCTCACCTTATTACCTCATTTTGAGGCATTTGTCACATCAATTGATGAGATGTCCACCTTCGACTTTGCATGAAGGTTTCATTTGGCATGTGTGGGTTTGTTCAACCATCCACTGAATTGGAGAGGACATTGGAATGATTTAAGGAGGGTGATTACACCTTGTTGGCTTCACATTTGACATATTAGAGATGATTTAGAGGAGGTTGTCCATTTTTTAGGGTTACATTCATCAGTTGTGAAGCCTTCTTCACCTTGAAGAGCCATGTGTCCACCTGGAAGGGGATTGTGAGTCATTTTTTACATGTTTGATTAGGATTTGTACACCTTCACACAAGAATCATGGAGCCTATTTGGAGGGGCCACCCCCTCTTAAAGGGTTTTTCCTTTTGGTTATAATATAATCCCTAATCCTTGAATGAAATAATCCCATTCTTAAGAGGGTTTCCTCTTGACCTCATCGGCCATTTGATTCATATTGAATCCATTTCCCTAGTTGGATCTGGAATTGATATAAGCTTCCTTCCATCACCTATATTTAAACCCTAAAACCCCAAAAACTCCATTTTACTAAGATTTGAAGAAATAGGTATATTAAAAAATTAATCTTTACTACCTAGAAATCATACAAAATGGATGCCAAGCAGTCAGATTAAAAGTCCAGCATCCATATTTGTGGGGAATTACTAGAGAAAGAAAAGAACAAGGTTAATTTCGAGAAAATTTGACGTTAAATTTACCAATGCCAAAAACTAGCACACACACCTGCCTAGGGTCCGACATGATGTTGTTCTCACCCTGTGTTCTGTTATTCTAACACACCTTCAAAACACCTACTATATTTTTCCAAATAAGTCAACGGTGAAACCCTCACGGCCTTAGAGAAGCATCAATGGAGCCCATGACTCGAAACGCCTATTGGTCTCTCCTCCTTGTCGGGCTTGATGTGGTGTGAATGAAAGGCATGGGATTTCTTCGTCGCTGCAGGTGTGAATGCATGGTGCAGTTTCTCTCCTCCCTCTTGGGCTTGCTATGGTTCTCTCCTCCCTCTCTCACTTGTTGTGGTTCTCTCCTCCCTAGCAGGTTCTTTCCTCCCTCTCGGTCGACTTTCTGTGGAGTGAATGCATTAGGGATCGAGCTTGTTGTGGTTTGAATGCACTAGGGCATGAGCTTAATTCTTGGCATTTGTTTTTTTTTGTTATTTTGTTTTAAATTTGGTTTTTTTTTATGTTTGGTTTTTTTTAATGTTTTTAATACTAGTTTTTTATTTTGTTTGAAATATTTATTTTTTTTAATGTTTTTTGTTTTGTTTTAACACATGTTTTTTAATGTTTTTAATATATTAATTATAATAATAACAATAACAATAATCTATTTTTTAAGGTCACGGCCAAGCCAGACACCAAATTGGTGTATGAGACCTCCTTCGCCCAACAATTTTACTAGTAAATTCAACCATGACCATGAAGTTTTACCATGGTGCAATCTGTGTGGCCTACCATATGATCAAAATACTTGCATGGTATCCAAAGAATTTTTTCAACAAGTCGATGAGATTAACAAGGATGGACCTAGTGAATTAAACAACTATATTGAGGGTGAGTGGCCTGACATGATATATAATGTTTCCAACTCTCCTAATGAATAAGTGAAAGGAGTGAAGGGAAAGGGCCTAGATTTAGCTACCATTGCTAGAGATTTAGCACCCAAACCATCCCAATAAGAGATAAGAAGGAGGATCTAAGAGAAGGATTGGGTCACATATCAGTCAAGGGGTATCATTCATGTCCAAATGGGATATGGGATCCATGAATAGGTTATTTATGAACAAATAATTAGTATTAAGGTCTAACCAATGTCAAGGGAGATAAATAATGGCATTGTGTCCTAAATGAAGAGTCTCGAGTCAAGCACCAAAAATAAAAACCATGAAGATTCTCAAGTTATGTCATTGAAATCATCCTTGAACCATGGCACATGACCTTCATAGGGTATATTTGGCCTACTAGATGAATATCGGTGCCATGATTCAACCACAACAAAGGCCCTAAAAAAGAGCATGTATCGGTTCCACACATGACATAATTATTGGGTACATCATGATTAGGGTTTTATATCACTTGAGTGGGATATGAGGGCCCTAAATGACACTTCTTAGGCTCAATTTTCATGAACAACACCTAGAAACCACAACACAATCCCTCTCTAGGGGGTCCTTAGCATCAGAGTTGGATAAGGACACCATTAGGAGGTTTGTTTTTCAGTAAGGATAGGTAGAGAGGCCTTAACCAACACATCACTCATTTGTAAGGCTTCCTTGAAGGCCTCCAAGTTGTAGGATACATGTGCCATGAGTAGGTTTTGTTCTATAGAAATGGTTCTTAACACCTAAAAATGGTTAAGGGGTGAGTAAAGGACTGAAGCCATTATTGAACCTTCTCAAGATCATGTGCCATGAACAACACCTAGACCATAACCTTTTATATGTTTTTCATACTACATATGGGTCTCAGGGCCTTGACCATGGTTGTGGTAGGGAACAAGACTCAAGCCCTTAACCTGTATTGTCAATGGAGGGAAACAACAACTCAAGCCCCAAACATATCATGTCTAGCTCAAGCACCATGAACAAGTCCTCAGGCCACCAAAAAAGACCATGGATGGGTGAACAAGTCATCAAGAGAATTGAACAAGTCCTCAAACCAACATAAAAACACTTTGGCCTTTAAGAGGGATATAGGCATCATGATTAGGTTTTGTACATTGAAAATGGGTGTAGAGCCATAAACATGGGAAGTTGGAAACAATGGCCTAAACCCTTAACTAAATCTTCTCAAGCTCAACCACCATCGACAACACCTAAAAACCATGACAGGAGTCCTCTCTAGGGATTCTTTGGCATCCAAGTTGAATATGGGTGACATTATGAGGTATTATTGATCATCATGGATGGGTATTAGGTTCATGACTATAGTTGATGAAAGGAAACAAGAGTCTTCAACCCTAAACCTTGCTTCTCAAGCTCAAGAACAATAGACAAATAGTCAAACCCACCAGATATGACCTATGTAACATATCATTCACCTCCAAGTGAAATTTGGGCACCATGAATAAGTTAGTTTTGAACCAATAATGGATCTCAAGGTCTAACCAAGCTCAAGGGAGGGAAACAAGGGACTTGTTCCCTAAGTGAAAATTCTTAGGACTTGTTCCCTAAGTGAACATTCTTAGTCTTAACATTATTAGAGTGGATAAATTAGTTGTGTTAATATTTCCTTTCGTTGAGTGAGAGTGAGAAAAAATGCATAGTGTTAGTCTCTTGGAAAAAAGTAGCAATTCCCAAATCACAAGAAGGATGGGGTCTCAAGAATATCTTTTTTTCTTAAAGTATTTAGTTGATAAAAATGTTTGAATTCTTCTCAAAGGTACCAAATTGTGTGTGAATTTCATAAAGGATAAATACATAGCTCCAGACTTAGTGGAGGACTAGGTAATAATTCCTGTTAAAAAATACCAAAATTCCTCGGTTATTTGAAAACCAATTATCACATCATTCCCCCTGATTCGAAATTTCCTAGTATGGCATGTTGGAAAGGGATATAATGTCCAATTAGGTTTGGAATTATGGGTAGGAATCATAGAATCCTTCAATTTACCTATTCCCCTCATTCAATAAATAAATCATAGAGGCTTCAACACTATGAGGAAAATTGCAAAATAACCCATTGAAACCTGTAGTTGGCAATAATAGCTCTCTTGGAGAGAGTTTGGTCTTAGGGAGGATCATGTAGAAATATTGAAGGACTTCACAAGAATCCTTAAAAATATTCTTTATAAGACTTGGTGAGGAGGAGGATCAACTTGTATGGTATTTTAATCCTTTTAGGGGAAATGAACCAAGGCTAGGTTGTAAAGCACTTATAGTAGTGGGAGGTGAGATCCCACTTTTTGGTCATGGAAATTAATCTAGAAATTGAAATTCCTAGCTAGATAAATAAATAAAATTATGGCTTGTCTTAAATAATAAATCTCTAACTTGGCACATCCTACAAAAAATCATTTTTGAAGGCCCTGGTAGGTGTTGTCTCTATGAATCTAAAATTGAAGCTAACTTCCACCTTATCTTGTCTTTCCCCTACTCTAAGAATTTTTTGTGGAAGATACAGGGGATAGAAATTAAATCTCCATAATTCATGGAGAGGGGAATCCATCTAAAAATATCTCACACGATGGTGTAAGAACAAGAAAACTAAAAGGTACAAATCCCTCCCACTCTCTATTGCTTAGGGAATATGGTTGGCCAAGAACATGCCTTGACTATATGTGAGGGTTTCAAGACTCAAGGATGTATGATGTCCCCACATAATCTTTGATATCGTCCACATTTGCATCAATGTTCATCATTTTGTACTTCTCATTTTCATCATTCATCATTCCCTTCTATTGAATCGATGTCGGAACTATCTTAAAATTTGACATGGAACTTCCAATACACCCATCACAAATTTCTTCCACCAAACCTGCATAATACTTAAGGATCTCATAACACCCATCACGATACTTAAGGATGTTTGATTTCCACACATAATACTTAAGGAGGGTTTGATTATTGAATTACCAAGTCGATTTGATGTCACGGAAGATTCAATTCACCCACCACAAATATCATGCACTGACCCCGCATAGTAAGCAGTAAATTGGGCCAACATTGATATTTCTTCAATATGTTCCTGTATGCATCGAAATTCGACATGGTTAGACTAGACACATGACTTAACAGTATGGGAGGGTTTCAAGACTCAAGGATGTATGATGTCCTCACATAATATTTGAGATCATCCACATTTTCATCAACGTTCATCATGTTGCACCTCTCATTGTCATCATTTGCCATTCCCTTCTATAGAATTGATATTGGAACTATCTTGAAATTTGACATGGAACTTCCAATACACCGATCACAAATTTATTCCACGGAACCCAAATAATACTTAAGGATATCATAACACCCATCACAATACTTAAGTATGTTTGATGTCACTGCATAATACTTAAGGAGGGTTTGATTATTGAATTACCAATTCGAGTTGATGTCGTAGAACCTTCAATTCCCCCACCACAAATGTCATGCACCGACCCCGCATAATGAGCATTGAATGGGGCCAATGTTAAAATTTACTCAATATGCTCCTGTATGCATCGAAATTCGCCATGGTTAGACTAGACACATGCATTGACGACATGGGAGGGTTTCAAGACTCAAGGATGTATGATGTCCCCACATAATCTTTGAGATTGTCCATGAATTGATGATGGAATAAAGTGGGTGTGTGAGTGAAATTTGAGTCCATAAAACCTCCCATATCATTAAGGCATGTGAATAGTCTATCCATGTCAAATTTCAATGCATACAAAAACTGTTTGAAAAAATTTCAACGTTGGCCCCATTCACGGGTCATTGTTGTCGGTGTCTAGTCCTAGTATAATTTTTGTTCCTTGTTCCTCATTTCTCGTTCCTTGTTCCTTTTTCCTCGTTCCTTGACCATGGTTTAGTCCCCAAGATCCATTATTTTTGTACAAATCATACTAATGGCACAAAATGTCCCATTATTTGGAATCATTAACATATCTACTAGAACATATGAAAAATAGGGTTTATGGTTTACATGATGATATGATGATGGAAGAAAGAGTGTGTTTGAGTGAAATTTGAGTCCATAAACCCTCCCATATCGTTAAGGCATGTGAATAGTCTGTCCATGTCAAATTTCAATGCATACAGATACAATTTGAAAACATTTCAATGTTGGCCCCATTCACATGTCATTGTTGCCCACCTTTAGTATTTTTATGGTGTTGATTAAGCAATCAACGAAAAAAAGGGATTTTTCATCACAACTATGAAATAGATACATTAATGTAGAACCTAAAAGAAAAATGAAGAAAGACTGACGAAAACTTAAAACTTGCATCAACCAAATTGTGTACTTTGAAAGAAAACTAGGGTTTATGGTTTACATGATGAATTGATGATGGAAGAAAGTGGGTGTGTGAGTGAATTTTGAGTCCAAAAACCCTCCCATATCATTAAGGCATGTGAATAGTCTATCCATGACAAATTTCAGTGCATACAAAAACTGTTTGAAAAAAATTCAACATTGGCCCCATTCATAGGTCAATGTTGTCGATGTCTAGTCCTCGTACAATTTTCATTCCTTGTTCCTTGTAAAATTTGATCCACATTACACACGTCCCAACATCTAGTACTGAAATGGATTATTTTTATGGCATTGATTAAGCAATCAGCGAAAAAAAAGGGATTTTTCATCAGTACAACTATGACACATATACGTTGAATATACATTAATGTAGAACCTGAAAGAAAAATGAAGAAAGACTGATGCAAACTTAAAACTTGCATCAACCAAATTGTGTACTTTGAAAGAAAATTAGGGTTTCAAAAAAAATCTATAGAAATGACAAAAACGATCATCGAAACTTTGTTGATGCAATACTATGACAACAATATTGATGAAATCTTATACGATCATGATGGTATAAAAATGAAAGAGATTCTCTTGGTTTCAAGAGTAATTTATCCTCTATTGAACAAGGTCAACCACGTGAAGGTGGAAGATCATATGGCCCCTCCCCTTCCCCTCACATCACTCTCAATTTATTCCCAAAACCCAATCTATAAAATAGAAAATAATCAAAAGTAGCGTCCTATTAGGATTCAAGCATAGAAACTACAAAAACAAAAATTAATGAAGGTACATGAAATAATGTGTTTCTAAATGATATTTTTAGTCTACCACGTACTTTAGTATATTGGCAACTATTTTTAGGTTTCACATAATAATTAAACATGTAACATAGGATATAAAAATGTCACATAAAACTTAAAAACATGTAATTGACCCATGCCATTATAAGTAAATTATTTTCAGAGAATAATTCATACAAATTAAAATATTATATAGTCATGTACCTAATCCAACCTCAACATCTGTGTAATCATCCTTATTCTATATCTTGATATTCTTCATCGAACTCGACATATGTATCATCATCCGTTTTAGAAACGATGTTGAAAGGATTGATGATATCATCATCAATGTCATTTTCGAGCATATTTTCATTGACATCATCATCAAGAATTGCAATATTGTCTCCTATGCCTAGATCATGATCTTCTTCGTCTTCTTCATCTGTCGACCCTCCATGATCTTCTAGCTCGATATGATCTATCGAATAATCTTCTTGATCTTCAATATCATCTTCTTCCTATAAATGAGTATACTTAATTGGCCTTCCTCTTGGATCATATCTAACAACAAATGACCAATCCCTTTCACTTGGAACATTTGAGTAAAATACCTATTCACATTGGCTTGGAAAAACATAGAGATCATGTCTTCTTTCAAACACCATTGTTTTAATCATTGGAAATCCATTGGTATGTTGAATAACAGTTCTTTCCTCATCACGTTCATGCATTTGTAACCTATACCATTTGACATCGAATAGAACTAATTTGAAGGAATTAAAGTCACAGTCAAGTATATCGTTTAATTACCCATAGTATCTATTTTCATATTCTCGAGGATGTTTGTCACTCCTAGAGGAAACATTAGTGACCTGGAATACTATAGTTATCCCACTATCAGAAGTTTTCCTGGTTTCATCCAATTGTTTGATGTGAAATTTACGACCATTGCACCACATAGAATTGTGGTGTTTCAGCTGCAATATGTTAGATATGTAAAATATGCATTGTCAATTAATAAATTAACATATATTTATATAACTTCGAAAGTATCTGAAAAATACAGTACACATGTAGTCACATTAATATAGTATAAAATAACTGAATAAAATGGATGAATTTTCTTACCTATCCATCTTTCAAACCATATGCTAAATCAATTTCCCTCTACGTAACATTGGCATCTCCGTTACGACGAGCTTCTCTAACCAATTCAGACAATCATTGTCATGATAACCTACCTCCATTATGTTGTTTACATCTTTCAATCCATACATTCATCCAGTCAAGATTATTTGCAATGTATAAATGTAGTGCATCCCACTCTTGAGAAATTGAATCAAAAAATCACAATTCACCAATATTAAATATTAGTTATAACATCCAATATGCAGGTAATTATAAATATTAATAATTTATGAAATAAATTATATTATTATATTAATATATTAATGAGTATGATCATATACACAAAAAACGAAACTTTATATGTATTATTAATATAAATTTTCACAATTATTAATATATTACCTCTCATTTTTTCATTCTACCTTGCCCCAACAGATGCTCCTGGTCTTCAAATTTGTTGATGGAGTTCACATCCCAAATGCGATCCAATGAATGCATAGTTGGCACTGCTAATTTAGGAAGATACTGACTAATATACACCATGGATTGATATACCATATATCCCTCCACCATAGAACCCTCAGGATGTGCTCTTTGTCTAACCAATRCCTTCAATGATTTYAAGTGCCTCTCCACCATCCACATTGACCTTGTGTGAACAGGTCCACAAATTTCAATCTCCTCAACTTGGTGTATGAGGTAGTGTTCTTGTGCATTGAAAAATGTTGGAAGTATATACTTTTTCATTTCACACATTAGACGAGGAATTTCTCTCTTCCAATACTTTATATCATATTCATGGATTTCTTTCAATAACAACCATCTACATGAGATCATGACACAAGAAAATAACATGTTTCAATATAACATAATATAATATATTACATTACAAGTAAAACACGTGTCATTAAGTACAACAATAATTTGAAA
>JZKD02S2033341.1:176137-204126 GCA_000966675.3 Picea glauca | reverse complement strand
ATTACTCAGAGGCCCAAAGGGATGTTCATTTCTCAAGAAAAATATCTAAGAGAAATGATGAAAAGGTTTCAAATGGAAGATTCTAAACCTGTGGGTACACCTATGGTAACTAGATCTAAATTAAGTAAGGATGATGATTCACCTGATGTTGATCAAAGCTCATATCGATCAATGATAGGAAGCCTGTTGTACATCACAACATCTCTCCCAGACATAATGCATGTTGTAGGAATGGTGGGAAGATATCAGGCTGCACCCAAACAGAGTCATTTGCAAGCTGTCAAAAGGATATTCAAGTATTTAAAAGAAACAATGACTTATGGTCTGTGGTATCCCAGAAATCAAAATCTTCAGTTGACTGTTTATTCAGATGTAGATTGGGAAAACTATGTTGATGAGAGAAAAAGCACCAGTGGAGGAGCATTCTTCCTGGGTGACTCCTTACTATCCTCGCTTAGTAAAAAGAAAGGTTCCATTTCTTTATCAACCACAGAGGCAGAGTACATTGCTGCTGCTACCTGTTGCACCCAGGTATTATGGATGATTCAGACACTTGCAGACTTAGAGGTAAAATACACTGCACCGATCCAAATTCATTGTGATAACACTAGTGCCATCAGTGTGTCCAAAAATCCTGTATTCCACTCCAAGACCAAGCATATTCCCATAAAATATCATTTTCTGAGAGAGCAGGTCACCAATCAGACTATTCACATCCATTACATTCCCACTACAGAACAAATTACAAACATCTTTACTAAACCCCTAGCCAAGACACCTTTTGAATATCTCAGAGAAAAGTTGGGTGTCATTTCGTCTCACACCTAAAAGAGTCCATCGTCTTAGGGGGAGTTTTGTATTATTTGAATATCTAATGCCTCCTAAAATTACTGCAACAGCTCAGGGGGAGCATGTTTTTTCTTTGACATTGATGTCAAAGGGAGAGAAAAGAATTTGGGTGCCTTAGTTTCCATCAATGACAAAGGGGGAGATTGTTGGCATGCTTTACAGGCAGCGTATGCTTGTCATTGATGGCAAGTACAGCAACGATGATGGCTTGAGTACAACAATGATGATCAGAAGCACAGTGACAATCAGGGAAGATCAGCAACCATGATCATTGGATCAATAATTCAAAATTCCTGATGGCTCTCAGATCTCAATGTAGACAAGAAGAGCGCGCTGAAGAGGAGGATAGATATCAAGCATTAAATCCAAGTGCGGGATCCGACCATCGTCAGATCAAGGAGAACCTGCACGTTCTTTAAAGTGCAAGGAGTAGCGGGCTCACAAAATCCCGAAAGAAGGAGGACCGTCCATCATCAGGCAGGACACGTGGGGAAAGATCGTCAGTTCGCTGACTGGAGAGTCAAAGGAATGGGGTTCCCTAACCTCTTGAAATCGCGATATGCGAAATCGCGACTTAATCTGAGCCATTAGATCAAGGTTTGATCTGGACCGTTGATGCCAGTCCATTTCGGAGTTTCGTGCATCGAGAGTTGGAGATGTCAAAGAATAATAACCACAAGAATCCCAAAATCGTGATATGCGGAATCGCGACTTAATCTGAGCCGTCAGATCAAGGTTTGATATGGACCGTTGATCCCAGTCCATTTCAGACTTTTGCGGATCGAGAGTTGGAGATGTCAAAGAACAATAACCACAAGAATCCCAAAATCGTGATATGCAGAATCACGACTTAATCTGAGCCGTCAGATCAAGGTTTGATCTGGACCGTTGATCCCAATCCATTTCAGAGTTTCGCGGATCGAGAGTTGGAGATGTCAAAGAATAATAACCACAGGAATCCTGAAATCGTGATATGCGAAATCGCAACTTAATCGCAGCCGTCAGATCAAGTTGTGAGCTGGATCGTTAATCCGACACCAATTCAGAGTTTCGTGGATCGAGACTTTGTAGTGACAAGAACACTGAACATCAAGAATGTCGAAATTGTGAAATGATCTGAGTCGTCAGATCAAGTGTTGATCAGGACCGTTGATCCCACGCCATTTCGGGGTTTCGGGGATCGCGACTTGGAGAGTCGAGATGCCTCATCTCCAGATTCACGAAATGCAAAATCGCGAAAGCGACTTATGCATAAGGTTGTGGTCACAGCCCTTGGTCACATCAGCGAGAGATGGAGGAAAGAGTTAGAGAAACCAAGCTCCTTTTCGGGGATCACGACTGGGAATGTCGTGACACATGGTCACACGAATGTCGAACTACCGAAAGCCAAAATTCCAAAATGAATGCAAGATCCCTTGGAATCAATCCAATGGTGCAGGTGAATTTGAACAAGATCGAAGGGATACTGTATCATGACACAGTGTAACTGCCAGAAACCACAGATGGTCTCTGCCAGAGGACTTGAAGACACTTCGGGATGATTGACAGAGGAGGTGAAGAGTCTCTGGGAATCTTCAAGAGGGATGAAGATGTTCGTGGAGGTGATTGACAGTTGGATGAGCATTGAGGCCTGTAACTGGAATAGAGAAGGAGAGCTCGACTGTCACAGAGAAGACGAAGAGTCTCAAAGTGCCAAAGAGGCTGAGTAATCTCAGTATAACATAAATTGATGTTGAATGAGTGGAAGAGGGACAGAGAAGTTGAAGAGTCACGATGATGATCAGACAGAGAACTCAAGTTGTGGAGGAATTTGGTGCGGTGTGAGAATGCAGAGGCATGGAAAATATTGCATGCAAAAGGAGCACAATGACACAAGAAGGTGGAAAAAAAGAATAGATTAGGGGGTGGTTGTGGGAGAGGATTCAAGGGTGAGAAAGGAGGTAGAGTGCAGGTGTAGAAATGCATAGTAGAGGAAGGTTGCATTGAAGGGATATGGTGCAGAGAGTATAAAAGGCAGAAGAACAGAAAGTACAAGGGGCATGCAGAAGACATTGATGCAGATAGAACAGAGTAGTGTAACAGAACAACGACAAGGCTGGTAAGCCATTGAATAAATTTATATCACTGTAATAAGTTTTAGTAACAAGGAATTAATATACCAGGGTGGTTGGGAGGTGCTAGGGAGGACTAGTGTCCTCAAAGGTTCAAGCGGGTGCTTGAACACAGGGAGTTGGTGATTCCTTCTAGTTGGTGCTAGAGAACACAGGGAGTTTGTGCTTCCTTCTAGTTGGTGCTAGAGAAACCAGGGAGTTGGTGCTTCCTTCTAGTTGGTGCTAGAGAAACCAGGGGGTTGGTGCTTCCTTATAGTGGGTGCTAGAGAAAATAGAGAGTTGGTGCTCTCAGCAAGTTGCAGCTTGCAAAACCATAGGTTGTAGCCTCACAATGAGTTGGTGCTCATATGTATGATAATGTAAAGAATGTAGATAATACTTATCATATAAAGAAAAATAGGTTTTTACCCTGTATGGGTTTCCTCGGGAATTATCTATCTCTATCTTTCTCATATATGTGACTGATGTTGAATGTGCCTTTGTTTATTTCTATGCATTATTGTGATCATCTTTGATTTCCTTGTAAAGATTTTAAAAGAAGCATAATTGTTTAAGCACGGTAACAACTGATTCACCCCCCCCTCTTAGTTGTCCAACAGAAGGACCCTAAAACGTATGGGAATAACGTGGCTAGTGGATCTGGTGGATTCCATGGTGAGATCGGATATAACCCGGAGAAAGCTCCCAGATTCGAAGGATGTCAGGGAGGAGGCACGGCCAGTGGGAAGATGGGTAGCAGGATCAACCCTAGGCCATACATGCCCACGTTCATAGATGAATAGCTAGGGCGACATCTGGGTAGCAGGGCTAACCCGAGGCCATACATGCCCACATTCACAGATGAGCAAGGGCAGCAGGAACAAGTGGATGACTTTGTTGAACAAATGGCAATATGTACCAAGGAGTACTACAGTTTGGATATGATGATTCAAAAGCAGATGTCCCTAGATCAGTATTGCCAACTCAAGTTCAGAAATCAACCTAGGTCGAATCACAGGGGCAGCTTTGAGTTTGAACGAATAGCAGGGAAGATAGAGATTTTGTACTTTGATGGTATGACCAAGATGACAGCACAAGCATGGGTGAAAAAGATGGATACCCAACTGCAGCTTAACCCCGTGAGGGAGATGGAAGCCATCAGGTTTGCCACTATGTGCTTGGATGGCAAGGCTCATGATTGGTGGTATCATGGACTCACCACATTAGGCCACAATCAAATAGTATCCTACCCAGAATTTACTCAGAGGATCATTGATAGGTTTGATCAAGGGGATCCTGAGCTACACTTCCGGGAGCTCACACAGCTCAAGCAAACTAGCACGGTTGAGGTGTATATTGAAGAATTTCAGAGGTTGACAGTGATGGTGCAAGACATTTCTCCAGCCAGACTCATGATGCTCTTCACTGAGGGGTTGATGGAACCCTTGAAGGGTTGGGTAAAGGCTTTCAAGCCTACCAACCTACAGGAGGCTATCTGGAAGACAAGGGATCTGGGACAAGCTGCTAAGCCAAAATTCATACATAGACCACCTCTTAACAATGGTGGAAGAGATCAAAGGCCTCCAATGAACCAGGGAGGACGTGACCCAAGGGGTTTTGATAGGGGTCATGGCAGAGTGGATGAGAACACCAGGAGGGAGCTAAGGAGGAAGAAACTTTGCTTCACTTGCAAAGAACCATGGAACCCAGCACACAAATGCATGAACCGTGGTCAAGTGAACTACATAGAGGTCACTTCTGACAATGAGGAGGAGGAGGAGATCGGACAGATACAGAACATGGAGGATGAAACTACTGAGACAGTAGAAGAAGAGATCACAGGATAGACAGGACAGGACTACATGGCTACCTTTGCATCTATCAGTGGAGTGCCCAAGTATAACACCTTCTGGATGAGGGGGGTCTTGCAGGGACAGAAGGTATTGGTTCTGATTGATGGGGGAGCTTCGCATAACTTCATTGATTCAGCATTGTTGAAAAGGAGGCACATACGTACAGTAGAGTTTGAAGGGTTCAAGGTGGAGGTAGCAAGGGGAGGCACTATGCCTTGTGACAAATACATTATGGGCATGAAGCTTACCTTGGGTAGGCATGAGCTGGTACAGGACGTCTATGTTATGGACCTCCCGGATACCAGCATCATCCTTGGTGTTCAATGGCTGAGCACGTTGGGACCTATCACTACCAACTACAAGACCATGGAGATGTCATTCACAGAGGAAGGTGGATGAAAGATAGTGCTCCGGGGCATGACAGGGAATGTTGCAAATGTGGTCATGTTCAAGAGGATGGAGGCCATCTTCAGAAGAGACGAGGTAGTGTACGCAGCAAAATGCAAGATTTCAGCATGTATGGATGAGCAGGGATAGGTCCACTACACCCCAGAGATCAAAGAAATCCTTGACAAGCACCACAAGGTGTTTGGACCGATTCCCCTAGGGGTACCACCAGATAGGGGGTTTGACCAAATTATCGAGCTAGAGGAAGGAGACAAACCAGTCATTACTACACCATATAGACATCCAAAGAAGTACAAAGATGAGATAAAGAAGGCCATCAATGAACTTTTGGACATGGGGCACATCAGACCAAGCACCAGTCCTTTTTCTTCTTTAGTAGTGCTGGTGAAGAAGAAAGATGGCACTATGAGGAAGTGCATTGACCTCAGGGCCTTGAATAAAAAGACCATCAAAAATAGGTATCTGATACCAAGGATTGATGAACTGCTAGACGAGTTGCATGGAGTGGTCTACTTCACAAAGATTGACCTTCGTTCTAGCTATCATCAGATCAAGATGAGGGAGGAGGACATCTCAAAAACAACCTTCAAATGTCATTACGGCCACTATGAGTTCTTGGTGATGCCCTTTGGGTTAACCAACACCCCAGCTACATTCCAATCTTGTATGAACCATGTGTTCAATAGGCAGTTGAGGAAGCATTTGCTAGTATTTTTTTATGACTTGCTCATTTACAGTAAGATGTGGGAGGAACATCTCAAACATGTGGATCATATTTTGACAATCATGGAGGAACAATCACTATATGCTAAGGAATCCAAATGTGAGTTTGGAATGACAGAGGTGCTTTACTTGGCGCACATCATTGGAGCAAAGGGGGTACAGGTACATCAGAAGAAAATACAAGCCATCATGGAATGGCCTACTCCTAAGACACTCACATAATTGAGAGGATTTCTGGGCATGTGCACCTACTACAGGAAATTTTTCAAGGGATTTTCCTAGCTTTGTGCACCCTTGACTGATTTGACTAAGAAAGAAGCCTTCAAGTGGAGTGAAGAGGCTCAAATAACGATGGACAAGATGAAGAAAGTAATGAGTATGTGCCCAGTCCTGGCTCTTCCATATTTCAACTTACCTTTTACCTTGGAGTGTGATGCCTCAGGAGAAGGGATAGGGGTCATACTAATGCAGAAAAGGCATTCTCTTGCCTATGAGAGTCGGAAACATAGGGGTACCGAGCTACTCTACAACATTTATGACAAAGAAATGTTGGCTACAATGCATGCACTAGCCAAATTCTGGCAATACTTGGTAGGTGCACGGTTTGTGGTCAAGTCAGATCATAGCAGTCTCAAATACCTATTGGAGCAAGAGGACTTGAATGAGAGACAACAAAAACGGGTAAGTAGAATACAGGCCTACGACTTTGACATTGAATTTGTCAAATGTAAGAACAATGTGGTGGTTGATGCACTATCCAGGAGGCCATCCATCTTTGCCATGACAGATGTTTCATTTGATTGGAAGGACCATCTGGTGATGGAGTATGCAAAGGATCAATTCGCATGTCAGCTATTGGATGGGCAAGTACAAGATGATAATTTCAGGATTATTAATGACCTCATCTACTACAAGGACCGAATCTTTTTGGTTCCTGGATCGGCCTTCAAGGCCAAGGTTTTGCAGGCGTACCATGATTCACCTATGGTAGGGCACCAAGGGATCAACAAGACATATAGGCAGGTGAGGGAGAGGTTCTCATGGAAGGGCCTCAAGGAGGATGTGATAAAGCACGTCAAAGAGTGTACTATGTGTCAGGAGAACAAGGATGAGCACACGCACCCAGCAGGACTACTGCAGCCCTTACCAATTATGGAGCATAAGTGGGAAATCATATCCATGGATTTCATCACCGGGTTGCCAAAGATGCAAGGGAAGGACTGTATTTTTGTGGTAGTGGATAGATTGATGAAGTTTGCACACTTCTTCGCCATAGCTACTGACTTCAGTGCAACACAGGTGGCCAAACTGTTTTTTAGGGAGATTTTCAGGTTGCACGGCCTACCCAAGACCATTGTCAGTGACAGGGACAGCATATTCATCAATACATTTTGGCAGGAGTTATTCAGATTGGTTGGTACGACCTTGACCCCTAGTACTAGCTATCATCCTTAGACGGATGGACAGACTGAGATAGTCAACAAGTGGGTGGAAGGCTACCTCAGAAATTATGTGGTAGGACAACAGAAAGCATGGGCTAGATGTTTACACTTGGGAGAGTATTGCTACAACACCACCCAGCATACATCCATAGGCATGTCACCATTCAGGGCCTTGTATAGCTATGATCCTTTATCTTTTGTGGAGATTTCTTTTGGTGACAGTCGGGCGCCCATGGTGCGGGATTGGATACAGCAGAGCCAAGACATTCTCAGGGAGATGAAGGATCATCTATAGAGAGCACAAAACCAACAAAAGGTCCAAGAAGACAAGAACAGAGTTGATCGTACTTTTGAGGTTGGTGACTTAGTCTATCTAAGGATCCAACCATACAGGCAGGCTTCCATAAAAAGAAGCGGATTAGAGAAGATAAAACCACGTTTCTTTGGACCCTATAGATTCAGTAGGAAGATAGGGGTCGTAGCTTATGAGCTGGAGCTTCCTCAGGGCAGCAAAATACACAACGTCTTCCACATCTCCTGCCTTAAGAAAGCCATAGGCCAACACATCACGCCCATTGAGGTACTACCCCCCATGGATGAAGAGGGACAGCTTGTTTTGATTCTGGAGGAGATATTGGAAGTCCGAGAGAAGAGGCTCAGGAACAGAAGCATCAAGGAGTACCTGATCAGATGGAAGGATCTACCCATTGAGGACACCACATGGGAAAATGAACAAGTGGTGAGAGAAACAGGTTTGGAATTGCTTGAGGACAAGCAATTTCTAGCAAGGGAGACTGTAATGTCCCCCACCTCTTGATAAAGAGGTATTGAAGAGACATAGTGGCTTAGGCATCCCCACTAGGCCATAGTCTCACACTAAGGGGAAAGGTCAACTAAACTAAAGTTATATTCTTAAGTTGACTTGAGGAAAAAGGTAAGGAAGGAGTAAAAGATAACTCAATGAAAGAATAGAAGAGCTGGAAGAGTTAACCCTAGGATTTAATCTAACTCAACAGAGAAATAGAAGAAAAAAGTATAAATAGAAGGCTGGGGCACACCTATGAGGCATTCTGGATTTTGGTATTTTCTTGTTACTGCTCTTGAGCATACATTTTGGGGGTTTTGTTGCTACAAACCCTTGTGAGCAACTCAGTGCTGAAAGATCCACTCACTTGTTCCAAAGCTTGGTCTCGGGGATGAAAGACTCCACCCACACCATTCTACACTCATCATGTATCCAGCAATAGCTTCAGAAAAGTAATAGGGTTGTATTGTTCAGGGGTTTCCAGCAAGGGTGCATCATCATCTTAAGAAGAGTTCGATCCAGCTAATCAGGAAGGACATTGGGCATTCCAACACTTGGGTTTTACTCGCAGGTGTTCAACCATCATTTTGAGGGTTTCCTTGGAGAGTTATCTTCATCAGATCTTCAGCTATAGTTTGGGACGACTTGGAGGCTAGGAGGACGTCCTGTGATTCAGTCTTTCTCAGATCTAGAGAGATTATCTGGAATCTGGATCCAAAACTTCTCCCATAGGGTCTCCATAGCCCGATCTACATTCCTGGCAAGTTTCAAAGCATTTGGAGGACTTCTTCATCAGGGCCGAATTATCTACGGTTCCAAGCATCCAGGAGGGCGCAACTTCATTAGGAGATTCAATATTTGGAGGGGTTGGCTTTAGCATTTCAACCTAAGACTGCATGAGGAAGATCCTATCATCCAGATCTATCAGTTGGTAGAGTTTGGGCTCATTTGGAGTCTTTCTTCATCAGGGTCGATTTATTGAGGATTCCATCATTCTACTAGAGTGTGGCATCTTCAGTTGGAGGGGTTGACACACACACGGCTCAAATCTATTTGTATTGATCTTCATTTCTTATCCATCCTTTGGAGGCTTTTTTTGTATTAGCAGGAGCATTTTGTAGCAGCTCATATCTATTATCTATTGGGGCCATCTGAGGATTATTCTAGATCTTCTCTTTCTATTGTATTTGATTCACGCTTCTTATAATAATGGTCAGATATTTGCTTGTGTTTTCTATATCTTGGATATGTTATGATCTTTCATATGTTGGATGAATCTTGTATAAACATCATATAAATAACTGGGTTACTTCAATAACCACCTACACATCAAACATGTCAATGATAGTTCTTGGTTCCAAGCAAAAAATATTGGCTTGGGATCATTACAGAAGATGGCCATCCTCACAGCCTGTAAGAAGAATGTCACAATGGCAGATGCTGCCAAGATATTCTTTGAACGAGTATGGGTCCACTTTGGGATACCACAGACCATAATCTCTGATCGAGACAAAAGGTTCCTTAGCACCTTTTGGTTGAGTCTCTGGTCTCTATTGGACACCAAGCTCACAAAATCCACTGCTTTCCACCCCCAAACCGATGACCAAACTGAGGTCGTCAATCAGATGATTCTGCACATCCTTCACATGTATAATTCTAAGCATCCTTGTACATGGGATGAGATTATCCCATATGTCCAACACAACTACAACCGGGCTCTCCATAGTTCCACCGGCCATAGCCCATTTCAGGTGGGTCTGGGATTCCAACCTTTTGGACCCATTGATGTTGCACTTCCTCTTGCCACCGCATAGACAAACTCTTCCCCTGATCAGTCTGTGATCAACAAATCCACCAGATTCATTGAGCGGATTCATCACATCCGCCAACAGGTCCAGGACATTTTGTAGAAATCAAATGTTAAGTACAAGAAGTGCCATGATCAACACAGGTTACCACACCAGTTTAAGGTTGGTGACAAAGTATGGTTACATTTTCATAATGAGCGTCTCACTAGGCCCCATAGGAAGCTTTGCCCACTTTGTTATTGGCCTTACACTATCACCAAGGTTGTGGGTAGTAATGCTTTTGAGCTCAATACTCCACTCTTTCTTGGTCTGCATCCAGTATTCAATGTGGACCTCCTTCGAACATTGTTTCCATCATTATTGGACACCTCTGAGATCGTCGAGCAACTAACACCAACAAATCTCAACCCGGACTGCATGGAATAAGAATCCACCGATCAGATCATGGACACACAAGTCAAGGGCACTCGCCAGCAGCGGATCCAACTTTATCGAGTTGTCAAGGCAGGGAAAATCCTACACCAAGGCAAGTGGCTCACTTGGGGCCAAATCCAGAAGAAGTTTCATCACCTGATGGGGGAACTCAATGCAATGGAGACCATTGCTTCCTAAGGGGGGAGGATTGATCTAGGTGGATATTGGTGCCCACCCACCTATTCCAACTAGCTCCTCGTATCTGTTTTTGTTCAACACGTCTTTTTCTACTGCTTTATAATTGTGAATTCTACACTTCTGGGGTTGTCTAAAGCCCCACACAATATCCAGGTGGATACGGGTGGCCTCTCTCCTAATCCAACTGGCTTATTTTGTATGTTTTTATGTCAGCACATCTTGTTTCACTTTTAGGGCTGTTTTGGGTCCCTAAACGTTGTTTTTTTGTCTCGCAATAGTCAGACTGTAGAAAAAGTCAAATTTTGATGGAAGAATGTGTATTTCTCTGAAAGACCTTTCCAATGGGCTATCACGCGCCTAAAACGAAGGTCGTATGCAAAATTTACGACCCTAGGAAGTTGAGGTACCAAATTACACCAACTTACCTATAGGGCCCACATGACTTTTGATGTTTCACCTTCTAGGGTTAGGTTTTTGGATATCTAGGGTTTTGGCATTCATGAGTAATATGAAAAGGGCCTCCGGAGCCTCATTGGAATCCATTTTCTCGGACAGATGCACGTAGCATCCACATCTCTTCTAAGTGATAGCTACCACCATTCGAGCAAGTTTCAGTTCTGCAGTTTTACAGTTTTAGCCTATTTCATTATTTAATAGAAGATATTGTTCACTGGATATTTGTGTTATTTTTACTATCTCTGTGTTTATTGTATTCAGTTTGTTAATCAGTTCATTCTTCTCCTAAATCCAGATCAATAATAGTCCATCCTAAATGTGAAAATCGGTGATATTTGTGTCTGTACCCAAGAGATGATAGGTGGAGGCGAAGTCAAGATCTCATTGATAAAGTTGGGGCCACTCAGATGCCTCATGCCCATAAGAATGGAGCATGATGGTGAGTGCAACCACAAGAGATCTAATAAGGCAGTCAGTGACACGATTTGTGCTCCATGTCTTAGAATTGATGTTGAGATGTGCACCACTTTTGATGGCGGTCGTTCTACAAATTTCCTTGTGTCTATATGAATTGCAGAGGCTTGTGATCAGTGTGGATGATTGTCTCATTTCTCAGAATATAATTTTTCCATTGACGACGGGATTGCACAATGGAATACATTTCCTTTTCATAGGTGGGGTATTTTCGGATGGTGTATGAGAGTGTCTCACTATGGTATGATATTGGATGACTATGTATAGTCGGATGCATGAATATCAATCTCGAACAGTTGTTGTAGATCAGGAAAGGAGAGTACTGGAGTTGAGCACAAGAGATGCTTCAAGTCATCAAATGCTCGTTGTTCTGCCTTCCCCCGTGCAAACTTTGCCCTACCACCACCCTTGGTCACTTGGATGAGGGCCCATGCAATATGGGAGAACCCCAACATGAACCATTGATAGAATTTGACAAGTCCCGAGAAGATCTAAAGCACGATTAGTGTGGTCGAGGTTGGCCAATTACAGATGAATTGGATCTTAGTTGGATCCACATGTACCCCATTCTCATCAACAATGTAGCCCAATTATTGGACCCTATTCATGCCAAAGGAGCAGTTTTCCAAGTTGGCATATATTTTGTGCTGCCGCAGAGTGCTCAAAACCTGTGAAATATGTTGCATGTGCTCCTCCCAAGTTCTGCTGAAGATGAGGATGTCATCCAGATATACCACCACAAAATAGTTGGTGAAGGGTCTCAATACATCATCCATCAAATTCATGAAAGTGACTGGTGCATTTGTTAAGCCAAAGGGCATGACCATCCATTCAAAGAGACCTTCTTTAGATTTGAAAGTTGTCTTCCATACATCAGTCGGTTCGATGGGAACCTAGTGGTAGCTAGACTTTAGGCCAATCTTGCTAAAGAACTTTTCCCCCTTTAGTTGGTCAAGAAGGTCATCAATTTGGGGAATTGGGTACCGGCTCCTGACTGTGATTTTGTTTAATGATCTGTAATCAATGAAGAGTTTTCAGGTCCCGTCATTCTTCTGCACCAGTATAATCAGGCTTCAACAAGGGGAGGAGTTGGGTTTGGTGTGACCCTTTTGAAGCAGATCTTGGATCTGACACTTGATTTTGTTAGTTTCCATCAACGAGCGACGATAGACTGGTCCATTAGGCAGAGGTGCACCGAGGGTTAGATCAATTGAATGTTTGACTTGGCAGTGCGTCAGTACCCTGGTGGGTGAGGAGAAGATGTCTTTGTACTCTTCCATTATCATGTCCACTTACTTATGTTGCAAAGAGAGGCTCTGTGTAGAGGTCACATGACGCAGGCGATCTCCAACCTATCATCCTGCAGGGTCTCTTCACCTGACCTCCTGCTCACAGGATCATTCAAAATCCCACTGTTGAGCCGAAGGTGGCTCTTTAGATTCCTGAGTGGAATTCCTGCTCAATTTTCCCGATCCATAGGTCCTTCCTTACCCTCCACGGCCTTCAACACTTGACCATGGTTATCCCCGATTCACTATCAGGGTTCGGTATTTCACGGTTCTCACTGTCGAGAACTTCTCTCCTCTCTAACCCCTGATTCGCGATGAGCTCTTTTCACGCACGAGCCCTCCTGAGCTTAGCTCTTGTCGCATATGACCACGCCTCCACGACTGCAGCCTTATTCTGTCGGGGTTTCGGGGTTTGTGATGCTAATGTGCACACGCTCGTGGGATTCCCGGTGTGTCGATCCCCGACTTCCTCCCGATTACTAACAGCTGGCCTCCACTACGCCTCTGTCCTCCTTCGCTGCTGTAGTGACAGCTGACCCCAACTCATCGGGGTTTCGTGGATCGCGAATCTATAATGCACAAAACTCTCGTCCCTGGGATCTTTGATATCCCGATGGAAAAAATGCCGATGGCGCTCGATCCATGCCATGCGTCCTCTCTAGATGGATGGTCCCGGTTACGTCGGGATTTTGAGACTTACGCTGTCCCAGTTCTTACGACCTCGAGAATCCCGATTTCTCGATGGCCAATATCCCGATGCCCTGTCGGGACTTCTCTCCTCTTGCTACTCACGAAGGCTTAACCTCCTCACAGGTCCTTCAGATCCGACGGTTGTCGACGATCTGATCCCAGATCTGACAACTCAGACCCATCTTCTTGTGCGCTCCTCCTCCTGGGACTAAACTGTGCGCAATTCCTCCCGATCTAACGACTGTCGGGGTTTTCAGTATGGGATCCGATGCCTGTCGGTCCTCCTCTCCTGTGCGCTCCTTCTGACGCTCCCTTGGACGTGAATATTCAACGGTCCAGATTTCCTTTGCTGTCGATCTGACGGCTGTTGTGCTCTCTCCTGGGCCCCCTTGTGCTTCCGTCTTGCCTTGGGAGGATTTCCAAGGTTCTAAAGGCCTCGACCTTTGTTGTCTTTCTTCTCTGCGATCTCTTCAAACCTGAGTTTCGCAAATGCGCGTAAAAGCGTTGTTCCTTCTGAGCTTGTTCTTCTCGAATCCTTAAAGGATTCTGACGTCTGCGCTCCTACAGAGTCTTATCATGCACCCAACGTGCTATCTCTTATGAGCTCTCACAAACACTCAGACCCCTTGGGGGATTTCTTCTTTCTTCCTTCTCCCTCAGATGGAGAATACTTAGATGCCTTCCTGGCTGTCCTGCTGCTCAAGCTACTTCTTGAGTACTTCTGGGTATTCAACAACCCAGTGAAGATCCTTCCTTGGACTCTTCCTTCAAATGGAAAACCTCAAAGAGTTCCCTTCTCCTTGTGCCATCTACACAATATCTCTATGGCCTCCTGGCAGAGTATCTTCCTTCCACAGAACGTTCAGCAGTTATGGGTCCTTGTGCACCTATGCACCTGCTCAATGCCCTCCTGGCAAAGCTTCTCAGAATCCCCAGTGATCCTGGTCTTCTGAACTCACAGCAGAGTTCCTTCCTCTGTGCACTCCTTGCACTTGTGCTCAAATGCCCACCTGACAGAGCTTTACAGAACTAATCATAGCTTCTGTCTTCTTCTTCTTCCCTCAACAAAATTCTTCCTCCAACGCAACCCGTGCGTATGCTCAATGCCCCCTTGGCAGAGCTCTACAGAATTCATAGTATAATTCTGTCTACAACTGTGTTTCTGCTACACAGCCTTGCCTCCAAGGTATTTAGCAACCTTGAGGTCTTCCTCTTCCTGAGTTGTTGATCTCAGTTCCTGTGCCTCAACACGTCTTTGTCTGACTCCTCAGAGTACATAAATGCATCCTCTGTGCACGGCCCTCAGAACCCTCAACGTTCTGTCATACCCTCATGGCATGAAGCCTCAAAGAACCTCTCGAACCTGAAATCAAACAAACTCCCTGAAATGGTATGATAACCACACACGCAAATACAGTATAAAATGAATACCCACAGACATGCATAGAAGACACAGAACATGCACAGGAAAAACTGCTTCTGTATTCTATTAAAATGGCAAATGCCTGTTTGTACAAGGTGTTCTCGAGCTCTCCACGGCTCTTCTCTACTCTACCATCACTAACTCAAAATGAGCTCTGAAAATATCTTTTTACCTGAGGGCTCCATCGAGCGCTTCCCTCTAGGATTTAATACCCTAATAAATTTCATTCAATGGTTGTCCAGTCTGCTATCCAGAACTAGATCTCAGCCGATCTACAATAAATGCCTATCTTATCTACAGCCTGCGTAAAAGCATGGTTTTTCTGGCTCAACAGCCTAAGTACATTCAATTACATTCAATTCAAATTCAAATGAGGTTGCGCCTCCCTTTTTTGCATATGAATGCATGCGCGCTGACGTGGCTAGATGGTTGGCTGGCTGCATGGAGAGATGCTTCTGCATCATACTCCACAGCTGCAAAAATCATGAGCTCCTGCTCATGAGTTTCTCTTGTAGTTGTTGGAATCCTCCTAGGTCCCAAACGAATCTCTGGAGCTTTCCATTCGCTCCATCCTGCTGTTGCTGCTGCTGTTGCATTGCTGCTGTTGTTGCCTCTTTTCGGCCCAGTTGCTCCTCGCTGCCAGTTCTTGCTAACCCCAACATCAACCTTCTGATATCCTCTATCACCTTATCCAACTGCTCTAGTGGTTGGTTCTGCTCATGCAGTCTCCTCAGCTGCAAAAAAAATTTGGCACATGGGCAAATCATCATGATCTCCCACACCTTCCTCATCCATTTCTGACTTCACCTGTTGGATGTGCACGCCCTGCACTTTTATCCTTTCCTCCGGGACTTCAAATTGATCCCACATATCAGCAAAGCACATGTTGTCCGTGTCTTTTTTTTCTTCTACTTCTGCAACCTCTTCTGTTGCATTCTTTTCAGCTTCATGGATGAAAATGTTGAGCCATTCCTCTGAATGCTCGTCTTCTTCTTCTTCGTCTTCTGTTGTCAGCTCCAGTGCTACAGCTTCTTCCCTTTCAACTCCCTGGCTAAAATCATCGAGTTTCTCCTCAGAACGTTCCTTCTCTTTTCTTTCTTTTGCTTGGGTAGTCTGCACCATCTGCACCAATTCATCTTGGACAGTCATCCTCAGTTGCGACTGTTCCTCTACTGTTGCACCATCTACAACCGAATTTTATGCCTCTTCCTGGGCAAATTTCAGAAGATCATGTTGATCCTCCACCTCTGTCAGTTGCACCTGCTGATCCAAATTCATTTGTTCATCCCTGCCCACCTGGAAATATGGGATGTCTCTGCTACTTCCCTGGCATACCATGAGATCAAACGATCCCATCTTCATCAGCAACCCCTGCTGAATTGAACCCTTTTTTGAGTCCATGAGACCTCCAGATGGTCCCAAATTCTCATCTCCGCCCACTTGGCAGTTTAAGATGCTTTTGTTGCCCTCCTGGCAGTCTTCGATGCTTCCACTGCCCACCTGGCAGTCTTCAAGATCCTCATCTAATCTCCTTTCATTGCCCAGATGGCAATGAAAAGTTTCCTCACTGTCCTCATGACAGTCTGTGAGATCTTCAGTTGATCTCAACTCTATTCCCTCATGGTAAATTGGAATTTCTACTTCTCTGCCCTCCTGGTAGTCTTTGAGATCCTCGGTTGATCCCAGTTCATCTTCTTCATCATCCCAATCATCGAGACCCTTTCCAGTCTCTGGTCAACAGTGATCAATCATCTCTTCCTCTGTGGCCTTGAGGTTTTCAGCATACCTCAACCATCTTCTCAACAGCCTCTGCTGTCTTTTGACCATCAGCTTCCTGACTGGCCATTTCATTTTTGGCGTCTTTATGGGCCACTCATGCACCCATCTCGATTTTGCCTCTTGACGCATTCTCAATTCAAGATCCTCCATTTCTCGCCTTATGTAAGCGAGCTCTTTATCCATTTCTATTGCGCTCATCAGTTATGGCTTCTTCCGTTCAGCAACCCTATGGCCTTCAGTAGCCATCTTGCTGTGTCTATCTGTTTCCCTAACAGATCTGTTGTTGTCACTCTGCATCCCTGAGTGTTCCAGCTTCATTCTCTGACAGTCCTGTTGACTGTCTATGGGCTGTTGCCTACCTGCAAACAATTCCTTACAGAGCTCCTCAACAACTCTGTCTTCTTTCTAGCTTCCTCTGTCTGCAATACACAAACAGATTTCCCGCTCTGATACCACTTGACGCAGGCGATCTCCAACCTATCACCCCGCAGGGTCTCTTCACCTGACCTCCTGCTCACAGGATCATTCAAAATCCCACTGTTGAGACGAAGGCGGCTCTTTAGATTCCTGAGTGGAATTCCTGCTCAATTTTCCCAATCCACAGGTCCTTCCTTACCCTCCACGGCCTTCAGCACTTGACCGTGGTTATCCCCAACTCACTATCGGGGTTCGGGGTTTCACCGTTCTCGTTGTCGAGAACTTCTCGCCTCTCTAATCCCCGATTCGCGATGAGCTCTTTTCATGCACGAGCCCTCCTAAGCTTAGCTCTTGTCGCATATGACCACACCTCCATGACCGTAGCCTTATCCTGTCGGGGTTTCGGGGTTTGTGATGCTAATGTGCACACGCCCGTGGGATTCCCGGTGTGTCGATCCCCGACTTCCTCTCGATTACCGACAGCTGGCCTCCCCTATGCCTCTGTCCTCCTTCGCTGTTGTAGTGACAGTTGACCCCCACTCATCGGGGTTTCGCGGATCGCGAATCTATAATGCACAAAACTCTCGTCCCTGGGATCTCCGATATCCCAATGGAAAAAATGTCGACGGCGCCCGATTCGTGCCACGCGTCCTCTCCAGATGGACAGTCTCGATTACGTCGGGATTTAGAGACTTACGTTGTCCCAGTTCTTACGACCTCGAGAATCTCGATTTCCCGATGGCCAATATCCCGATGCCCTGTCGGGACTTCTCTCCTCCTGTTACTCACGAAGGCTTAACCTCCTCAAAGGTCCTGCAGATCCGACGGCTGTCAGCGATCTGATCCCAGATCTGACGACTCAGACCCGTCTTCTTGTGCGCTCCTCCTCCTGGGACTAAACTGTGCGCAATTCCTCCCGATCTAACGTCTGTCGGGGTTTTCAGTATGGGATCCGACAGCTGTCGATCCTCCTCTCCTGTGCGCTCCTTCTGACGCTCCCCTGGACGTGAATATTCAACGGTCCAGATTTCCTTTGTTGTCGATCCGACGGTTGTTGTGCTCTCTCCTGGGCCCCCTTGTGCTTCTGTCCTGCCTTGGGAGGATTTCCAAGGTTCTAAAGGCCTCGACATTTGTTGTCTTTCTTCTCTGCGATCTCTTCAAACCTGAGTTTTGCAAATGCGCGTAAAAGCGTTGTTCCTTCTGAGCTTGTTCTTCTCGAATCCTTAAAGGATTCCGACGTCTGTGCTCCTGCAGAGTCTTCTCATGCACCCAGTGTGCTATCTCTTCTGAGCTCTCACAAACACTCAGACCCCTTGGGGGATTTCGTCTTTCTTCCTTCTCCCTCAGATGGAGAATACTTAGATGCCTTCCTGGCTATCCTGCTGCTCAAGCTACTCCTTGAGTACTTCTGGGTATTCAGCAACCCAGTGAAGATCCTTCCTTGGACTCTTCCTTCAAATGGAAAACCTCAAAGAGTTCCCTTCTCCTTGTGCCATCTGCACAATATCTCTATGCCCTCCTGGAAGAGTATCTTCCTTCCACAGAATGTTCAACAGTTATGGGTCCTTGTGCACCTATGCACCTGCTCAATGCCCTCCTGGCAGAGCTTCTCAGAATCCCCAGTGATCCTGGTCTTCTAAACTCACAGCAGAGTTCCTTCCTCTGTGCACTCCTTGCACTTGTGCTCAAATGCCCGCCTGGCATAGCTTTACAGAACTGCTCAGAGATTCTGTCTTCTTCTTCTTCCCTCAACAGAATTCTTCCTCCAACGCAACTCGTGTGTATGCTCAATGCCCCCTTGGCAGAGCTCTACAGAATTCACAGTAGAATTTTGTCTGCAACTGTGTTTCTGCTACACATCCTTGCCTCCAAGGTATTTAGCAACCTTGAGGTATTCCTCTTCCTGAGTTGTTGATCTCATTTCTTGTGCCTCAACACGTCTTTGTCTGACTCCTCAGAGTACATAAATGCATCCTCTGTGCACGGCCCTCAGAACCCTCAACATTTTGTCATACCCTCATGGCATGAAGCCTCAAAGAACCTCTCGAACCTGAAATCAAACAAACTCCCTGAAATGGTATGATAACCACACACGTGAATACAGTATAAAATGAATACCCACAGACATGCATAGAAGACACAGAACATGCATAGGAAAAATTGCTTCTATATTCTATTAAAATGGCAAATGCCTGTTTGTACAAGGTGTTCTCGAGCTCTCCACGACTCTTCTCTACTCTGCCATCACTAACTCAAAATGAGATCTGAAAATCTATTTTTACCTGAGGGCTCCATCGAGTGCTTCCCTCCAGGATTTACCTACCCTAATAAATTTCATTCAATGGTTGTCCAGTCTGCTATCCAGAACTAGATCTCAGCCGATCTACAATAAATGCATATCTTATCTACAGCCTGCGCAAATGCATGGATTTTCTGGCTCAACAACCTAAGTACATTCAATTACATTCAATTCAAATTCAAATGAGGTTGCGCCTCCCTTTTTTGCATATGAATGCATGCACGCTGACGTGGCTAGCTGGCTGGCTGGCTGCATGGAGAGATGCTCCTGCATCATCACAGATGTGGAGATGACCTTTTGCTTACTGTGAGCACAGATCACAAAGAAGACAAACTTCTCGATCTGTGAAATGAACTTACTACATTTCTTACCAGAGATTAAAGAAATAGTGGTAGGTAGTGCTACCTCCGGTATCCTATACAATTGTCTACCCAAAGTAATAATAACACTATGGGGTCTAGACTCATACACAACATGTCACTTCCACAAATATGGTTGTCCTAATATAACATCACAAACTTCAAGGGGAGAAATATCACACAATACCTTGTCTTTGAAGGGCTTGATGCCATAGGGAAAATGACACTATTGGTTGACGTGGAGATCTCTTCTTTAGTGAATCCATCTGATGGTGTAGGGATGTGGGTGCGGTGTCATCGACAGTTCCATCCACTTGACGAACTTTGCTAATATCGGGTTCTTTTGACTGTCTCTATTGAAAATGAAATGAAGTGGAGCCACTTTTACCCATATCTGGGAGTGAAAGAGGTGTTCCCCTTCCTCTGGTTCTTCTAGTTCACTTGGCTGGAATTTGGTGGTAGCGACAGTGCGTTGGGTTTGACATCGATAATCCGTAGAGAAGACAACACTATTGGCTAACGTGGAGATCTCTTCCTTAGTGAAGCCATCCAATGGTGTAGGGCTACGAGTGCGGTGTCATCGGCAGGTCCAACCACTTGACTACCTTTGCTGAGATCAGGTTCTTCTGACTACCGCTATCGAAAATGAAATGAAGTAGAGCCACATTTACCCATATCTGGGAGTGAAAGAGGTGGTCCCCTTCCTTTGGTTCTTCTGGTTCGCTTGGCTGGACTTTGGTGGTAGCGACAGTGGCATTGGGTTTGACATCGATAATTCGCTTCCCTCCTCTTGGATTTGATTTGGAGTCAAAATCGGCCTTTGACTAGGAAGCTTTCAACTCAACCACCAATGATTGCTTGGAGTGACATTCTTCAATGTTGTGCCAAGGGATTTTATGGTGTTCTCACCACTTTCCCATGTCCTTCTTCGACTTCTCATTACCCTTCTTATGTTGCAACTTAGACTGGTTGTCCTGAGAGTGGCCATATTTTTTCTGTCCCTTGTTTTTTGGATTGGGGTTTCCTTTGCCTTCTTCGGTTGTGAGGAGTTTGCAGATCCAAACTCTCGTCTTATATGCTTAAATTTTTTCTCGATCTTGACAACATATCTATAAGTTGCACCTAATGAAACGATGTCCAGAAACTCGATTTCTATTTTAATGTATCTATGCAAACAACCGTGGTATTTGAGCACCAGATGTCGTTCAAAGTCTTTGATACCCAATTTGAGGCGTAGGGTATGGAAAATAATAGTGAAATATGGTACTCTCTGGTCCATTTCCTGACACAATGTGGTCCATCTTGTGTACTGGTCCTCGTAGATTCCAATAGGGTAGTATTGTTCTTTAATGGCATCCTTGAAGGAATCCCATGTGGGGGTGACCACAAATATTTCAAATTCCTCTCTGGCCCTTTTCTTGGAGTAAGTATCCCACCAGTCCTTAACATGGGGGACAACCTTGAGGAGTGCAAAGTAACCTTTTCCCTGTCAGAAAAATTGTGGACTGAAAAGTACCCTTCGAGCCGATTCAACCATTTATCTACAATATATGTATCTATCAATCCTTCAAATAATGGAGTATCAAAATTTACTTGTACCTTGAAGGGGGTTGCATGGCCTTTTGATAAAGATGTGTCTCCTGTGGGTAGGCACCGAAAGATCTGTGCAAAGTTGTCCATCATTTCGTTCCTTTGTTGCACAAGGGATTCCTCGAGAAACATTTTAAAAGAATATCCTACTCCATCATATTTCTTATCGTCTCCCATGGGTTGTTTTCGGGCTTGGTGCGACCAATCTTTCAAAGGATTGAGTGGTTCAAGTCCAAACTTCTTGTACCCAGATCTTATTGGGGGCATGCACGAAGAAAAATAAATGAAGAGCATACCGCTCTGATACCACTGATCCGGATTTATGAGCAAAACGAAATGAATAACAAATTGAATACAATAACACAAAGATACAGAGAACAACAATAGATATTCAGTGAACAATAAATTGTATTGAATAAATAAAATAGGTTGAAACTGTAAAACTGCAGAACTGAAAATAACTTGCTTGAATGGTGGTAGTTATCTCTGCGAAGAGATGTGGTTGCTATGCATATATGTCTGAGCAGAATGGTTACAATGAGGCTCCAAAGGCCTTTTTAACATTACTCATTAATGCCAAAACCCTAGACATCCAAAAACCTAACCCTAGGAGATGAAACGCCAAAAGTTTTGTGGGCCCCGGTGGGTAAGTTGGTACCTCAACTTCCTGGGGTCGTAACGTTTGCATATGACCTCTGTTTTAGGCACGTGACATCTCATTGGAAAGGTATTTTCAATAACTACACATTATTCCATTAAACTCTGACTTCGTCTATAGTTTGATTGTGGAAAGCCAAAAAAACACTATTTAGGGCCCCAAAACGGTCCTAGAAGTACAGAAAGATGTACAAACATGAAAACTTCCAAAATAAGCCAGTTGGATTAGGTGGGCGGCCACCAATATCCACTTGGACGTTGTGTAGGGATTCAGACATCCTTGGAAGTGTAGAACCCACAATTACAAAGAATTACAAAAGAATGCGTTGAACTAAAAACTGTCAAGAGGAGGCGGTTGGAATAAGTGGGTGGCCACCAATATCCACTTGGATCACATAGCCTCACCCTGACTTTGGAATTTTTGTTGCCTCAAAGGATACTTCAAGTGTGGCAACAAAGAATTAATAAACAAATGTCTATGTTGTGTATCAGTAATAGTTTATTTTAACTTACCTTTCAGCCTCTTGAACTTCTGGTCCACTTCCCAGACTGATTCTCCTAGTTTATGTTGAATCTCTATCATTTCATTCATAAATCAATCTTTTGAGCTTGGCTTATGAAATTCATTTATTAATTGAATCTTTACATCTGCTACAGTCGTAGGTGTTCCTTATTTGTTGCGAGACCCATGTACCAGTCTATTGCGTGGTCTCTGAATGTGATTGCCAACTGCGCAACCATTGTATCCTCGTCTATAATCTACTTTGCTTCCCATATCCTCTCACAGATGAACAAATGTTTTTTTAGGTTATCTAACCCGTCCCCTCATAACTCTGGTAACCTAATAGTTGGATCTTTCCCTGACATTGTGAAATTTTTTGAACTACCACCTCCGCGCGGTGTAGATACTTGACTGCAACTTGTTGAACTTACATTTCTGCTATTGGACCCACGTCCTGAAAAAATTCTTCTACCACTAATCACTTGTTGGTTAATTTTTTTTTCTTCTTTAGTTGTCTTGGTCGCACATGGGATTGTGGGTTCCACAATAATTCGGATTTGGAATGGAGAGCCTTCTTCTACACCAAACCCAAGACCTCTGGTTTTCTTCTCATATGTGGCACACAATATATCCTCAATCTGCCTTGTGGCATGGAGATCCTCTACCTCTTCCTCATCATTGTCCAAGCACTCTCTCTCAGCTACTTCCCTCTTCTTATTATTCATCTTATACTGGTAGGATCGTCTGTTGCGCGTCACACCTGCATTCCTTATGATTTCCCCAGTTTGTTCGTAATCCATCATGATGGGGTCCATTGCTTCCTCCTTCTAGCTACTCTCGAGAGCCTTCTCCATTTTTCATATCTTAGTGCATCCCCCAACTTCCCCATGTGTGCAAAGTGATCTAACTGTCTGATTCCATGGTCATCACGTCTTTATCGTGTAGTAAGATCTTGATCGACATGTAAAGAGACCTATTGTACCTCCCTTTGGGCCCCTTCAAGAAATCCTTCTCTGCAACAGTATATAGGTTGCATCACCTTTTTTACTTGATCTTTCTCACCCACAAGAAGTTGATCTCTAATGCCCTTCTATTTAGCAATAGGGCTTGCCATGGGTCCATTTATCTTCAACTTAAACTCAAATGAGTGATTTTCTAAATAGAACACATTAATGTGTTCAACTAGGCCACAAGAGTTTTGAGCTTCCCCTATACATCACGTCCAAGTTTCATTCCTCTAATATCTACCAACATATTGTGACAAAAAAGTTGAAAACTCTCATATGTGCCATTTTGTTTTTTTATGTTATAAGCAACATTATGGATCTTGTCGTCTCCAAATTGAATTGGTTCAATGTTTTGTGATGAGTTACAATAAATCTAATCTTTAACATCTTATTGTTTTCTTAAATCTAATCTTTAACATCTAATTGTTTTCTTAAACTTTCCTTCTAAAAAAAGTAATCTAAACCATTGACAAATTTGTACTTAAACTATGCCAAGTATATTGAAAAAAATAATTCTCACAAATATATAAATGAAAAAAAATGGCTTCTCATCTTGTTTTATCACAATAACCTACCTACCATCCATAATTCATGTCCACCTAAGGTGTGGAGCAATTGATTGACCTAAAACCATGTGACAATTTGTAAACTAAGCAAATGACACTCTCACCAAAGACCAAACTGCTTACCTTGTCTTTTGTAAAAGATATACTTTCTTGTATTTGTATTTGCTTAGGGTAGAGCCATTCATGCAGCATAGACAAGACCCTTGTTTGTCTCTTTTGTATAAATGATGTATTTACTAATTAATCTGTTTATTATTTCAAATATTTCCCATTGTTTGTATTTGAGGTTCTATTTTTTGCCGATGCAATGTCTTAACATTTTATAGTCTGATTTGTTAGAAAAATCCTTTGTTCATTGAAATAAAAGAGAAATGAGAAATGTATCTTCCTCAATTGACATATAAACCTGATCAGTCCATTGACAGTACTGATCTCCAGTATAAGCACAAGCATGGAGTTACATGTCCTCCGGCTCCATTAGCTCAGAGCTTCTTAAAATAAAATAAAAAACTCACTCGCCCTTAACTGGCTGGAAAGTGCTCCCACTTTAACCGAGTTCTAACGGCAGCCAAGTTAGAGTTGATCCAAAATGCAGAAGAATACACCAGAATTCCACCCTTAATCCATATACTCTGTTCCTCAGAAGAGTGAGGATGGAAACTCGTCCTGAACACTCCGGATTCATGCTCTGGCGAATACTCACCCAGAAGATAACTGCCGATTCCCCACTTGATCCAAACCAGCCCTTGCATAGCACTATAAACCCATCTCCCAAAACCCTTTATACCCCAAGTTCTTGCTACTGCTCCACATGATACTATGCACATTATCTCCAAGACTATCACTGCCCACAGCAAAGAAATCTTTCTCCAACTAACCCTGCCACTAATTACATTCAAATACACATTTTTATTCAAATACAAATGCAAGCAGTCCATGCCCAAACTCATACCAATGGCTGCCATTATCAAAGCAACTCTATATTTAGAGGTGGGTGGCATGGAGTGAGTATCATACCATTTCCCAGTGCCTCCTTGAAATGCAACAAGCACAGCCCAACTAATAGAGCAAATAATATTGACACAACCCACTATAAACGATAAGTTTCTGAGACTGAGAAGATTACCTCTAAACGTCAGTACTTGGCAAACATTGGTGTTAAGACAATTAGACTTGACCATGGCTTTGGTTACAAAGGCACTGGCAGCAAACCCAGTCCCTTTAGTGTCCACAACATAATCTCGTATGGCCCTTCTTGCTATCAGAGCGCTAGAGAGACCATCCACTCTGAACCAGGCAGTTAGTATAATGTTGATTAATGCTTCTGTCAATCTTGGCACTATTAAGGACACGGTGCGGTATTCTATTGTTTCTTGGAACCGTCCTCCAGTCTGAGATATGTAATTTTCCAGGGCATCAGAGGCCATGACACTCACTCCTCTAGCTTCCTTATCTTTAGACTTCAATGATCTAATCAACAGCTTTGTCCAGTCATCGTTGCCTGCTGGATGCACTGGAATACAGATGCAATTACGCTCTCTTGGGATGGGGAATTCTGGCAAAATATCAAGTATTTCACATACTGCAGCAGGGGATTCCCCCATGGAGCCACCCTCTATCAGCCTCTGGCCCTCTACGTGCAACAGGCCCTGGTTGCAGCCATGGCAGCCATTTCTCAGGCAGCTGAGAGATGGTAATAGACACCGGGAATCAGACAGCCTTTTAAGAGTTCCAGGCATCCGAGAAGCAAGCATGAATGTGATGTCTTCAACTGTACTGAACACAATGCATTTGCATGTTCCACTGCAATTACAGATCTGATCTGCAGAATTTAAAGTGACTTCTGCAGATCTTAAGGGCAGGCATTGCAGTACGATGGAATGCACATGATGAGCATTGTAGGTATACTTCATGAATTGCCTCATGGAAGAATTGGGCGGGTGGGCTGACAGCATTACAACAGATGCATCCTGTAGACACGTTGTCAGTCCAAACCCATCGATTTCCTCCAACTTGGGACCTCTTAAGATGGCCAGAACATCCCTGGCTCCCATTTCCAAATCAAGCCTTCCTTTCACCATACTTGCAACAAAAACAACTCCATTACCCATCCAGGTGATTCCTAAATCAGGAAAACCTGTCGAACCTGTTATTGCTTCACTTATCTCAAGCTGTGCTAAAGCGATATGACATAGCCATCCAAAGCAACAAACGAGCCTTATAATCCATGACTGCATCGTCATGTATCGGCTTCCCTTGTAATCTTTGAATACAACCATTTCAAAGTACAATCAGGACGGAAGTTCTTTTAGCTTCTGATAAACAACAGAAAGTTCTTCTTGCTCCACCCTTTTGCTGCTTAAGCTTTAAGGTTGCTTCCTCACAGTCGAAATGTCGAAGTGGGGTCGAAGTGGTTTGGCGAGATGGTTGAGAAGTAGTGCTTAATGTATTTTATCTGGATTCAAACCCTAGCACGACCTTTTATATTATGGGTTTTGGCTAAATGTTCTATTTTTGGGGTTTTTTGGTTTCAACAAAATTTCTATTTTCTGTTGTTTAAATTGCCTTTTTAAATGCATAAATGGATTCAGTGTGTTAGAAAACTCTTAGGGCAATCAGATTATACAAACTTAGCCCCTAAAATCTGCAGATCTAACCATGCATCACCAAATTTCAAGCAAAATCAAACAGAAAAAGTAACAAAAAAAACCCGCAAAAAACAGTAAATTTAGGCTACTCTTATAATATAAGACCTCCACTGAATGAATCTGTAATACGGACGGAATCTGTAATCCCGGGCAATTACAGAGTGCCCTAAATCTTAAAAAAAAAAAAAAAAANNNNCTGCTTCATCCAGGACGAACCATTGCTTAATGAAAGCAGCTCTTTCATATTTAACTCCATTGTTGGGTTAATAAAATTATGGTATTTACAAAGTTCTGTTTTAGTTTGTTTACCATGTTTAAATGCCGGGGATGCAAATGGAATGAATGAGATGAGCTAAATGGATCGAAAGTGGCAGAGAATATGAATATTTGTTTTATTATATATTTTTGAAAATATGAAAAGTAATGAAAATCATAATTTTTTTATTAACTTATTGTTTTAATAAGTATATTTTTTTTAAATGAATTTTTTTTTGGGAAGAGATGTGTAATTCATCTTAAATTTATATCTGTCATCTTTTTACATTTTAAATTTACATCTATCAAATTGTTTATAACTAATTTTTTTTTTTAATATTAAAAACTTGAAAAAAAATTACATCTAAAAATATTTTATCTTTATAAATAATAAATATAAAATTAAACTAAATCTAAATTAATAATTAATTAATTTCTCACAATAAACTTTTTTAAAATAATAATATATTTCATAATTTTTTAAAATCTAAAAATAACAACTCTTAACATTAAGATTTTATAAAAATTTAAATATAGATTACATATGTTGAAATGCCTGGTTACATGTTTTGTCCCTGGTTAAAGGGAGGAAAGAGAGGGGCAGATAGAAAAAAGATATTATCTCATAAAGTTAAAATAAATTTAAATTAATAAATAATTAATTTTTCATAATAAACTTTTTTTTAATAATAATATATTTCATAATTTTTTTTAAGAAATTATCAACTTTTAATATTAAGATTATATAAATATTTAAACATAGATTACATATATTAGTCAATGCTTAACATTAAGATTATATAAATATTTAAATATAGATTACATATATTGCATCAAATTTTTAAATAAAGATTTTTTCAATAATATTTGAATAATAATAATAATAATAATTTGTTTTTAAGGTTACGGCCAAGCCACACTAAATTGGTGTATGAGATCTTCTTGTTTGTGGGATAAGGGACCCCCTTCCGCCCAGCGAATGGAGGTA
>JZKD02S2033341.1:142200-163719 GCA_000966675.3 Picea glauca | reverse complement strand
GGGGGGGGTGGGGGGATCCCCCCCACACCCCCGGTTAGGGAATGGGTTCCAAGCATGACTGAAACAAACCTCTGAATCAAGAAGATAATCAGGTTCCACAACCGACAATCTCCCACTTGGAGACTGATCACAATAACTCCATTGTTGTTGTACCTATTGGACTATACTCTACCTTGGACCTGGAAAATTTCTCATCTTCACCTTCATGCTTGAAATCCAAATGAAACTCAACAAGAACTCAGTTTCTCCGTGGTTACTCCTTTTGTTAACATGTGTGCATGATTATAGCTAGTATGTATCTTTTCCAACTTCAAATGTCCATCTTCCAAGACACATCATATGAAATGGTACCTGAGATGTATATGCTTATTATTTGAATGGAAGGATGAGTTTTTTGCAAGATGAATGGAACTCTCACTATCACAGTACAACCTGTTATTCTCCTACTTCTTTCCCAATTCCTCCATAAACCTTTGTAACCAAATCATTTCTTTACTAGCCTCTGTAGCAACAACATACTCTGCTTCTATTGTTGAAAGTGCAACAACCTTTTGTAGTTTTGAAATCCAACTTATTTTTGTTCCACCTACAGTAAAAACATACAATGTGGTGCTCCTCTTGCTATCTTTATTACATGCCATATCTAAATGAACATATCCCTATAAAACAGTGTCTGAACCTCCAAAACATAATGCATGAGTAGAAGTACCTCTCAAATACCTGAGAATCCACTCTACTTCCTCCCAATGTTATTTACCTAGATTTTTCATATACCTGCTCACAACTCCCACTGCATGTGCACTATCTGGTCTTGTGCAAACCATTGCATACATCATGCTTCCAATTGATGATGAATAAGGGGACCTGGACATGTATTTTATCTCCTCCTGTGTCTTGGGACACATTTCCTTAGTTAATTTGAAATGGCTGGCCAAAGGTGTACTAACTGGTTTTGCATTCTGCATTCTAAACCTGTCCAACACCTTCTCTATGTACTCACCCCGAGACAATGTCAATTTGTGATTTTTCTTGTCTCTGGTTATTCTCATACCGAGGATTTTATTTGCAGCACCTAAATCATTCATCGCAAATGAATTAGCTAATTTATTTTTGAGCACATTTATATCCTACATATTAGATCATGTAACAAGCATGTCATCTACATACAATAGCAAGATAATATAGCTTCGATTTTCTAGCCTTTTAAAATAAACACAGTGATGATAATGACATCTACTATAAACTTGCTCTCACATAAACCTATTAAACTTCAAATACCACTGCCTTGGATCTTTCTTTAGGCCATACAAGCTCTTCTTCAACCTGCATACTAAATTTTCCTTCCCTTTGACCTCATACCCCTATGGCTGCTGCATATAAATCTCTTCCTCCAAATCCCCATGGAGAAAAACTATTTTTACATCTAAATGTTCAAGATGAAAATCTTCTACTACCACAAGACTTAAGATAGTCCTAATTGTAGTCATATTAACAACATGAGAAAACATTTCATAAAAATCTATACCTTCTTTTATGTAAACCCCTTTGCAACAAGTCTAGCCTTGTACCACTTTTTTCCTCCATCTTCTTCCTTCAACTTGTAAACCCATTTATTCTGCAATACTATTTTTCCTGCAGGAAACTGAACCAAGTCCCTAGTCTGGTTATTTACTAAGGAATCCATTTCCTCTTTCATTCCTTGCTCCCACTTCTTTTTTTGTTTCTACCTGCATTTCCTCTTCGTAACATTCTGGTTCACTAGAATCAGTCAACAATAAATAATACAATGAAGGATAGTATCATTTAGGGGGTCTACTTAACCTGGTAGATATTATAAAAACGCTTTCATGAGTTTGAGGTACTTGTTGCTCCTGTTGTTGTACATTTTTATTTTCTGGTACCTTTGGAATTTCTTTTCCAGTGATCTCATCAAGCACTGTGTATTCTGGTTTTTCTTTTTCTTGTTTCTTTTCTTGCAACTGATCTTTGTACATGACCTTCTCATTGAATATGACATCTCTACTCCTAAGGATTTTGTGATTTTCATAATTCCATAAGAGATAACCAAAATCATTAACACTATATCCAATAAAGGTACACTTCTTGGATTTTGCCTCAAGCTTTGTTCTATTTTTTTTATCAATATGGACAAATGCTTCACAACCAAAAGTCTTCAAAAAAAAATAGTTTACATTTTTATGTATCCATTCCTTCTATGGAATTCCACCATCCAAAGATCTTGAAGGTCCTATGTTTATTAAGTAAACAACAATATCTACATCATTTGTCTAGAACTGTAAGGGCAACCCAACATGCAATCTCATACTCCTTGCATGCTCCATGATTGTCCTGTTCATCTTTTGGGACACACCATTTTCTCGTGGTGTTCCTAGAACTGTTTTCTCTCTACGAATCCCATGGTATGAAAAATAATCATCAAAATCCTTTCTACAATATTCACCTCCATTGTTTGATTTGAGACACTTCAACCTTTTTTCTATCTCATTCTCAACCAAAGCTTTCCATTTCTTAAAAGTATCAAAAACATCATATTTTTGTTTAATGCAATAAACCCAAGTTTTTCTAGTTGCATCATCAATAAAAGTAACATAATAACGAGAGCCACCTAAAAATGATACATTAGTTGGTCCCCATACATATGTATTCACAAGCTCTAACCTTTCACTCTTCTTTTCTTTTCCAACTCTGAGAAATATGACTCTCTTTTGTTTTCCATCAACACAATGCTCACAGAAATCGAAATCAATTTGTTTAATATATGGCAAAAAATTTATTTTGTGAAGTATCTTCATCCCCTTCTCAATCATGTGTCCAAGCTTATGATGCCACAGTGTTGTATCCACTCCTACAAAATCTAAAGAGATAGAAGATTCAGTATTACCAGTACATAAATACAATGTACCTACCTTCTCTCCTTTTTCTATCACCAATGATCCTTTGGTGACATTCCACAATTTATCTGTAAATATAGATATACAACCTTCACTTTCCAAATGCCCTGTTAAAATTAGATTTTTCCTTAGATTTATAACATGTCTTACCTATTTGAACAACCATCGGTTTCCATTATTTTTCTTTATTTCTACCTTACCCATTCCAACAATTTTGCATGGTGCATCATCACCCAAATGAACCTGTCCAAAATCACCTTGAACTTAATCTAGAAAATGTTTCCTATGGGTTGTGGCATGAAATTAAGCCCTTGAATCTACTACCCAAGACTCAAAAATATTATCTACAGAAAGAATTAAAGAATCTTGTAACACATCACCTTTTACATTTGCTTCTTGATTTTTCTCATGTTGTCCATCTCTTTGTTTCTTTGGAGCTCTTTAGTCTTTCTTCAGATGTCCTTTCTTCCCACAATTCCAACACTCCATATTTCCTAGTCTGGATTTTGATCTTCCCTTTTCTATAATTCCTGTGGTTACCTGAGCCCTTTCCTCTATCCTTTTGTCCTCCCCTGTTCTCCATTTTTAATGCATTACCTGATGTCTCACCTGCTCTTTTTAGTCACATTTTATAGCTAAGGATAACACCAACAACATCATCAAATTTTAGAGTGTTTGAACCAGAGACAGAGTTACTTACAACCATAACCAAGCCATTTCATCTTTCTGGCAATGAGCATAGGATTAGAAGAGCCCCCACCTAATCATCAAAGTCAAATTTTACATAACTTATATGATTAGTAACCATATTAAATTCATTTAAATGATCTACAATAGACCCACCTTCTGACATCTTCATATTAAATAACCACTTTATTAGAAATACCTTATTGGACGCCGAGAGTTTTTCATACAGTTTAGCCAATGTGTCCATCGGCTCCTTCGTTGTCTTTTATTTTGAAATATTGAAAGCCAACGACGTTTCCAGGCTCATATGTATTGTTCCTAGCGCCTTTATGTCAAGAGCCTCCCATTATTCGTCCTTAATGGCCATTGGCTTCTTTGTTATTCCACCCAATGGTAGGAATAGATCCTTTTGATATAAAAAATATTCCATCTGCATCTTCCATAACTGGTAATTTTGTCCGTTAAATTTCTCAACCCTAAACTTTCCATCTTTCACCATTGCTCCCACTTGAACCAAGAACCTTTTTTTCCTGCGAGTTAACTTTTATTCTAATACTAGTTGTTAGAAAAACAGAATCACAGAGCAATAAAATAAAACAAATGTGAAAATAAAACACAAAAGATACACCCAATGTGGGCTACATCCACCAGATAAATTGTCAGGTCCTTCCTTATTATTATCCAACAAAATGAAGGAATAAAACCTACAACACACCCGTTGTAACTTCCTTTTCTTCCTCTCACAATATCCTCTCAAAATACAATATTCGCAATAATACACAACCACAATACAATTCCCACATAAAATAGGGTTGCCTTCTAGGGAAAAAACCCCTAAAAATAACTTCTACTGTCATATCTGTGACCTTATAAAGAACGGTCCAGATAGACTACGAAATTACAATATTTTGCAAGGCAATTTTTCCCAATATTTTAGTTTGGGGGCACTGCCCCTGAATCCCCCGCTAGGGGAGCTAATATAATTGTTGCCTCCCCCCTGGCGATAGTTGTGGGGGGGGAATCCCCCCCACACCCCCCGTTAGGGAATGGGTTCCAATAAAGGATAAAATAAACCTATGAATCATTAATATAACCAAGATCCGCAATCAACATGTATGGGAATTCAACAATCAAAGGGTCATAAAGAAAGCTTACAACATTCATAAAAATTGTCATGACAGAATATTTCTTATGTTGTTTTCTCACACAGACCCTTCCAAGATAAAACCATAGTCTTCCTCAATTCATTCCAATAAATAACACATTTAGAAATCATTATTCATTCATGAACAAAATGTAGAGGCAATTCATCAATGCAACTTGGATTGCATTTCCACAAGTTTTAAGATATAAATTCGAGTATGCAATCAAGATACTAACTCTAAGAGTTATTAATTTCTTGATTATCCCTTAGCTATGATTCTAGTTTTCAAATAGTTAATCACACATAATCTATCATGATAAAACCTTGTCTAAAATTTCACTGCATTAAAAGCAAGCACAAGGAGAGTCATTGTAATTTCTAATGCAACAACTAAAGTTTCTAAAACAACTATGCATATAGAAGTTTCCTCCCATGCAATTTTACCACAACCACTTACTTTTCAAAATCACATGCAATAATATTTCGTGAAACAAAATAAGACAAGCTATTTGTGAATTTACGACCATACTGAAATAGCTTATCTAAAATTTAAGTTGCCAGAAAATTGACTGAGGGTGAGCACTTTTCCACCCAACTGTAGGATCAACTGCACATTCCTTTATACAATTGGCCACACCCTAGATAGACCAATACCACTAGGGTGAATTTTTGTAAAATATCACAACTAGTAAAGGTAATATGACAACCTCTCCAAGAGTAAATTCACAAGGAATTTCCTATCTAGTTCTCAGGATCCTCACAGCTCTAGACCTCTCTCCTACTGGATCAACAGAACATGAGAGATACATTCCCTTTTGCTTCTCCATAGTCCCTAAGGGAAATCCTTCTTATAGTTTCTATCATGCACCCATCAAGTCCAAGTTTGTTTCCCTACTTTCCAGCAATCCATAGCACCTCCCATGTGAATCCTAGGGCTCTAATCAAGGGAAATATGATAATTTTTCCTTTGCAAAAATTCTAATCTTGAACCCATATCTCTTTGCGTTTCACTACATACAAAGTTTGTCTGATTACCCATTTTTTTTCACCTCCACAAGTTCACGATTATCTCTCTTTCCCATGCGGCTTGGTTCATCTGTGAATTTTTAGGTGAGTACTCGTTCCCATCCCATGCATTTTTTGTTGAGAGACTTCTCAATGATGACCCCATGCTTCCATAATTGTGGGAAGGATACCTCTCAACCAACAAGGTTTTTCTCATTAAATGAATTGGGTTGGAGGGAAAATGAGTGAAACATTTTCCAATTCAAATCTTAGCAAAAATAGTCTAGGAAAGGTTGTCTTGGAATTTTTTACAAGGTGAATTCCCAAGACCCCCTCACCATTCCCTGTTTTTGGTATCATGGTCCCTATAGGTGCTCATGTACTTAGTTTTACACTTGGAATTTTTCATTAATTAACATAAGATACATATACATTATTTTTTATTTGTATAGTTCAACTTGGCACAATAACAAAATATCCATGCCATCATAAACTACACTAAACATCATTAATTACATTTTAAACAAGGGGTCAAAATGGGGATGTCACAATGTTCCTAAGGAAAAGTAGTCAAAGTTGGATAACAAGGAAGTGAAATGTATCTTCATTCATTATTGCCTTGGTGTGAAATGGTACATACTTTGGATTAATGTGGCTAAGAATTTTCATATAACAGAAACATCATTTTTATAGAAGTTAATTATTCTACCACAATGGTGCATTTAGAACTAGAAGAGGATGAGAATAATTTAATTTTACATCTGCCACCAAAGACCGATAAAGTTGAACTAGAAAATGAACAAGAATTCATGATGGGTGATAAGGAGAAGGGTTCAAAGAGTTTGGAAAAGGAGGAATAAACTCCACTTCAATCTTCAAAATTTAAGGTCGTCCACTTGGAAAATAAGGAAACCAAATAGGTATAATTATACTCCATCTAATTTCAGATAAATGATAGTGCATTTTTTTTCTTTTAGTTAGGGATTTGTACCTATTTCTCTTGACGGATTTTAAGTACGTGTTAGAAGCATCCCTAATGGATTTTCTAACAATCTTACACTCCTTATCATACCAAGTGTTGTTCTATTTTCCTTTTACAAAACAGATCGATAGAGAGATTGTTAATGGAAGTAGAGAGGGTTGTTGTAAAATTATGATAGTGATCTTCAATATTGTCCTTATTTGATAGGATATCTAATTCATTTTTTAAATCCTTTAAAAATAAATCAGTTTTATTTTTGTCGAAGATCAAGTGATTTTGGTTATCAGAATTATCTTTGTGGATCTTGTGTCCATGACAAGTTTAGATTTAGGGTTAAAGTTCTATGATCAGAGTTAGGTTTTTGGTCATTTAAGATGTCAAAATTTACTATTTGGTTGTATACAAGGATATCAGATATCACATAATCTCTGAGATTTCTACCAATCCCATGAATACTAGTCATCTGGTTGGATTTCGACCACTTCACTAGACCATTGCAAATTATTAGATCTTGATGAATATAGAGCTTGATAAAATTGATACTAAACAAATTCTCGACCAAGTATTTATAGTTTCTTTCGTATATACTAACTAAAACAAGGTCCTCATCTAGACATAGAGTATTAGGGTTTGATTCGTTGCTTAAAATAATAGTTTGATTAGTTTTTTCCAACACTAAAGTCTCCAAGCAAGAGGAGACTTCCTTCATTTCTCATATTGTAATATCTTCTTCTAAGTCATTGTAAGGACAATTTTATCTATATTGTTTTTCTTATAAAAGGTAGAATTAATAGGCATGAAATAACATAATTCTATATAAATATTCTTAGTGTTAATATCTAAAATCTCCATCCACATGTACTAATGGAAAGGGTCTTTCTTATGAAGCCAGATGTGAGGAAAAATGTTCTTTGTGTAACAATATATTCTCAAAGTCTTATGCTGGTAGGATCTCTTGTTCCATACCGACCACAAGACAAATCCTTCTTAGGTATCTTATATTCTTCATGCTCCCAAGTTTCAACAAGCAATATAATGCCAATTCCACTCATGATCCAACTTAACATGGGTCCTTTGCTCCATGGAAATCCATGAAAGTTCCAAGAAAGAGTTCAAAGTGTCAGACATTCCTATTTATTATTATCTTTTTGGTCTCTATCCTATTAATCACTTTTTTTTACTAATTATTACATGTTTTCCTTCCTTTTTGTCTTTTTTTATCTTTTGAACTTTGTTTCTTAATTTAGCTTGATCTTCTTGAATGAGTTCTTCATTTATAAATATCTTCGATCCTTTTAAACTTGGAGTTTGACTAAATATGTGATATTTATAGTTATTAGATCTTACCTTAATACAAATTAACCTATCTTTATACTCAATTATTTTCCCGCCATCTTTGCTTCCATGAGACAAGTTGGCTCAAGGTATAACTTTATAATCTTGTTCATTTTTTTTTTATGGGTTTGATATCCAATTTACTTTCCAAACTATTTAAGACCAATTTTTTATTTAGCTTTTCTTCTAGCTCTTTAATATTGTTACTCATATTAATATTTTCTAAATTATCGACCTCTCCTTCTTAGGTTGTTTATCCTTCTATGAGACAAGTTGACTCATGGTCTAACTCTATATACTTATTGATTTCCTCTTTGATGGGTTTGACATACAATAATATTTAAGGTCAAATTGTTATTTATCTTTTCTTCTAACTCTTTAATCTTCTCTCTCATATTAAGGATTTATAAATTATCAACCTCTCCTTCTTGGGTTGATTGCTTTTTTTCTTGGTATTTATTTTTATAACCATTTAAAAATCAATATTAAATAGAAAAAATGATTACAAATTTTCACAATTTAAATTTCCAAATAAAAATAAATATACAATAGAATTATTTTAGATGAGTGTAGATAGAGAAAATAATGGCTCTGTGGAAAGGGATATGGTTTTTTCAGTCCCTGTTTTGGCAGTGAGGGTTTTCTCGCTATGTAACTATCATGTGACAAATCTAGATCCACACTCACCTCGCCATGTTTCCTCCTCTATTTACTCGGTAAATGGAAGAAGAACAACTTGACTACTCAACAAACCCATACAAGGGCACATCAATCTGGGCTTTGCCAATGAAATTTCTACATGGTTCTTCTAGGCATGAACCTAAATCAAGCCCTAGGTCGGTGGCCCTGCCACTAGTCAAGGACTCTTTGGATATTCTTCCATCAATATTTTTGGATCAATGGAAATTAAACATGTGTGTGGTCAAATCAAATGTTGGTGATTGGGTGTAACATTGAATGAAAAAATAACATAATCTGCATAATAAACGAAGAGAAATAAACTTTGTAGAATATCGGTGGTATCTAAAGACATCATTACAACACTTAAGAAAAACACATTGTTATCAGAACATCACAATGCATTATTAAACACACAAAAACTTCTTATTATATCGACCCATAGGGTCCTTTATTTATAGTTTCTAGATATAACCAATTTCCTTGAAATTGGGAATATATTGTTCACATAAAACCTTTGGTGGTTGTAATAAATCCCCAAAAATATATGTTGTTACATTGGCTAGTCAACTTACCAAGTCGACTTGACCATCCAATCATCCAACACATAGTCGACTGCTCAGTTGGTCAATCTATCAACCAACTAATCCGATCGCTAGTTGATTATTACACCAACTATCTAGTTGATCACTTGACTGATTGCCTCCAAAGGATAGTCGAATGACCAACAATCTATCTCCTGAAAGAGTGGGATAAACCATCAGAACCCAAGATTCCAATACCCCCCCCATCAACACATAGTTCTGGATATTTGGGGGGTAGAATTACATCACTAGGACACCCCCCATAATTGTAGCTTCCTCAAGCCCAAGGATAGTATGTAGCTTAAAAAACTTAGCTTTATATAAGGTTTTGTAAATATGTTAGCAATCTGATAATCTATCTTAAAGTAGACAATAATGACAACCTTTTCTTGAACCAACTATCGCAAGCAGTGAACATGTAGTTCGAGATGCTTCATTTTATTGTGTGTAACAAGATTATCAACAACCTGAATTGCACTCTAATTGACACAATGAATAGCAGTCGAGGCATGAATAGGAAACCCAAGTTCACCCAAGATATGATTAATCCAAACTACCTTTGTACCTACATTAATGGCCTCATGATACTCATCTTTTGTAGTCGACAGAGTGATTTGAAAATCCTTAGATACCAATCTTAAGCTTTAAGAACCCATATTAGTATCTAACCCGATTCAAAATAATTCTTGATCATATTGAGGTGATTTGCATGACACATGATGATATGCTTATTATCCAAAACCTTATAAAATGATGAATTAATTGAAGAATAATGAGATAACACAACATAAAATAAAAGAACTCAAATATACAAAATTTAATAACAGAATTTACTACATCTTTGAATTCCCTTTAAACAGTGAGACTACTTTTCATAATCTCAAAATATAAAATGGACTTACAAAGACAAATTTGAAGTCACTCTTCAATTTCATTTCTCAAACTCAGATATAGAGTTTACCATTGAATTCCTTGTGAAATTCTAAGAAAAATAAGTATAATATTAACCATATTCTAAATTGCCTCAATTTCACCCTCTTTACATGCCAAACAATGAACTATGGTACTCATTAATTGAAATATGGACTAATACTTTCATTGACCACGTCTTAACACAAAAAAACATCACCATTGTGCTCCTCTTGAGAAAATGAGAAAATTGAGTATAAACATTCATATGTGTTAACATGGTACTCCTAGGCACACAAATCAAGACAACATCATGACTAGGAAACTTATGGCACACGCTTTGAAGCACTCTTTGTATTGTACCCTTGTACTTCATACCTACATCAGGACCTGTTCCAACCTCGATATTTGTTCCCATTAAATAGGGCACGAGCCAACCTCCCTCCTAAACCTTACGCTGAGGTAGGCATCGCTATTTATTGTTATTTGTTGGGTTGTTGTAACAAGCACCAACCGTGACATAATGGTTAGTTGTTTCGTGGCTAAGTCATTAGCATATGCTTTGGAATATTCCCTAGATTCTATGGAAGATCGTGGGTTCAAAACTTGTCGAGCCCATAACCATTTTGATACCTTAGGCCAACTTGGCTTCTTGAAGGTGCCACATGGCACCATTTGGTCGGCCCACGTGGCAGTCTATCATTGGTTGTTGTTGTACAACCCCTACCACATCACTTGTTGACTTTTCCGCCACATAGACTGTGTGGTATGACATGTGTTGGTTTCTATTTGGTCCACCTTTTTCCTACCATGTCATTGTATGTCAAATGCCATGCCATCTGTACGAATGACACATGTTGCTTTTGGATAGGTCCAACTAGATGTTGATTTGTCCAATTTTGGTGACATGTGGCACGCTGTCGTGTTGCCATGTCACCCTATTGACATTAGCATGACATCATCCTAATTTGTAAAGATAGTACACATGTCACCCTTTCAGTGGTGACATGTGTCACCTTTGACTTTGACTTTTGATCTTGTTGACTAGAACTTTGACCATCCATAACTTTTGCATATAAAATTCATTTGAGGTGATTTTTGCACCATTGGAAATCTATTGCCAAGATTTATGCAATGAAGTTATTTTAAAGAAAATTTGAGACAATCAAATTTTTAGCATTTCTAAATCCTCCTAGATCTCTGTGAGTGTTCTGGATCTTCATGGACCTCTATGAGAATTTTGGATCCTCTTGGATCACAACTTCCCACTGAATAAATTTTGGTCCTCCAAAATTATGAATATTTAAACAACTTAGTGATGATAACTCTCACTCACTCTTCCACCTTATTGAAATGTTCTTATTTAGTAACTTAGTGATGATGAATCTTCTTCACTCTTCCACCTTGTTGAATTTTCTGGGACTAAATTTTCATCTTGGATCTTGGATACTAGATCAATGTACTTTTGTCTCCTTTTCTGGAATATGGCTTTGACTCTTTGGAAACTAGTGCTAATTAAGTCTAGTTCTAGTTATGGCTTATAGATTCCTTCATAACAAAAGTTTTCTTACTGAATCTCTACAATATTTGAATCTGAATCATGTACTGAACATCCACTCCCATCTCCCTCTCTGCTAAATAAATTTTATCTCAGTAATCATGAAACCAATTTGAATGTTGATCTATGCCTTTCCCATATAGACTCATTGTTCCCATACTGCTTATGTATATGTAGGAGTCTCTGAATAAACTTTGTGTTCATTTCCTCTCTCCTTCCCTGAAAGAAACTCTAAACATATTATCAGTATACATTTGTATTGTTTGACCTGCTTCTTATCAAGATATACATCTATAAATACGAACATGAAATAATATCTTGGAGATGTCACAGCAATAGCATACATCTTTACAAGTAAAATTACCTCTTATATTTACAAAGAATATTGTTTTCCTTTACTAGCTCTAGGAAGATTTACATAACTTCAATGCTCTTCCTGCTAGTGATCTACATGCTCCAATTTCCCACACTCTTGTGTTCCTTTGCCTTCGACACTTTAGAATAATAATGTTAACTTAGACAATTCGATCCATATGCAGTTCTTTAGCTGATAATAAAATAATTACTATTATATTCACTATTGTCAAAAGGATTAAAAATCCCTACAAGACCCATCTCACTCTTATAATTTATAAGGTGGCTATATGGAAACCTTACAAGACTCCTCTCACTCTTGAAAATTTAGAAGGTGGCTATATAGAAATCTTATAAGACTCCTCTCACTCTTAACATTCTCTAATGAGTGGCTTACAAGCCTTCTAATACAACAATAGAAATATACTTAAAAAGAAATCTATATATTCATATTAACTTAATTTTTTTACAAATATACATATTTACAATGAAATCTTTTCTAATAGATGGTTTTCTTCATGGACTCATTCTTCCAATTGTATTGGAAGGAGTCTTACAACTTCCTATCTATAACAATGCCTCTGATGTTGATGTTGAATCTAACGCAGAATCTGATGTTGAATCCAAGAAACCATTAGATCCCATTATAGGTCTTCCAAGTAACCTATATAACCTCTCTTTCTAAACACCAAGAACTATTGTTGTGTCTTGTGTAGCTTCCATTGAATACACAAGTACATGTCCATTCTGGAACGCGACCACATATCCTTCATCTTCAAAAGATGAAAATGAGAGTAGGTTTACTTTCAAATACGGAACATATAAAATATAGTTTATTCCCATAAACCCTCGTGACTCGAGCTGGAATCTTACATATCCAAACCCTCTTATTGCTTGTTCGGTGTTAGTTCCATATTTTTCATAGCAATCAATGCCAATCTTTGAGAAAGTAAGGAATACTGATCTCATTCCTATCATGTGGTGAGAAAATCCACTATCCATGAACCATACCTCGATGTCTTAATATCTCACACTATTAAGACCAACCATTAAGAAGTATTCTTTCTCGAATCTTTCAGCAAGACTATTAACTTCACTTGGGGCTACTACCTGTCTTCTTACAAGTGCCTTTTCATATTTTTGGTTATGCTTCAAACATAAGTGTGGATAAAGTGTCCAAAACTTATCTATCTGATGTCCACTCTTACCACAATAAGAGTAGGTTATCTTGTTCCCATATTGGAACCACAATCCCTTCTTGCCATTCCCCCTTTTCCTTTGTCTTGAGAAATGACATTTTCCCTTAGCCTTTTTCTTGGATGGATTTTCTTGCAAGGAATATTTTCTTCTACATTTCACCATATTATGGTTACTAGTTCCATAGGAAGCACATGGATACGTAGACCATACGTTTATACAAATATTACCAGTGGGAAATGTCTTCACTCCTTCTTTAGAATGCACATCTCTTTCTGGAGACGTACTACATATGTTACCTTTCCCTGGGTTGGAAGGTAAAACTAACTACTTGTGAAGGATATCTTCATCTAAAGTTCTCCTTGCTTTAGTTGTCCTTGAGAATTCTCCATCTTGACAGGGAGAAGAATAATACGAGGAATCATCTTTCTCAATCATGCCTTTTGAAGGAGCTAGTTTCTTTTGCATCAAAGACTTTTCATTCTCTACTTGCCCAGCTTCATGGAATGGTGCCAATACCTAATCCTTAGTCTGCAACTTCCTTTCCAACTCATGAAAAATAGTTCTATGGCATTCCTCATGAGATATCAATCAATATTGAATGTTCTGCTTCTCCTCCTCAAGATATTGTAGTTGCATCCTTAATTCAAAATTATCCTTTTGAATCTGTCGGTTAATGTCCTTCTGGATCCTTAACTTCATGAGAGCTTTACTCATGTTGTCTTCAACAAAATAAATATATACTGAGAGACTTCAAACACCTTCACCAACTTGAGTCTTGGACCTCATCACATTAACTTGAAAATACACATAAAACCCAACTTTGATACCACTTGATCCGAAAATCCTTATATCCCAATATTAATCTTTAAAAACCCATATTAGCATCTAACTTGATTCAGAATAATTCTTGATCGTATTGAGGTGATTTGCATAACACATGATGATATGTTATTATCTAAAACCTTATAAAATGATGATTTACTTGAATAATAATGATATAACATGATAGAAAATAGAAGAACTCAAATATACATGATTTAATAATGGAGTTTACTACATCTTTGAATTCCCTTTAAATAGTGAGACTACTTTTCATAATCTCAAAATATCAAATTACAATACAAAATGGACTTACAAAGCCAAATTTGAAGTCACTCTTCAATTCCACTACTCAAAATCATATATAGAGTTTACCATTGAATTTCTTGTGAAATTCTGAGAAAAATGAGTATAATATTGACCATATTTTGAATTGGCTCAATTTCACCCTGTTTACACGCCAAACTATGCACTATGGTGCTCATTAATGGAAATATGAACTAAGACTTTCCTAGATATCATATTAGCACAAAAATAACATCACCATTGTGCTCCTCTCGAGAAAACGATAAAAATGAGTATAAACATGCCTATGTGTGAACATGGTACTCCTCGACACGCAAAACAAGACAACATCATGACTAGGTAACTTATGCCATGCACTTCGATGCACTCTCTATATTGTACCCTCATACTTTGTACCTACCTTTGGATCTGTGACGACCTCAGTATGTGTGCCCATTAAATAGGGCATAGGCCAACCTCCTGCCTGAACCTTACACTAACATAGGCATCAATATTTAATGTTATTTGTTGGGTTGTTGTAACAAGCACCAACTGTGACATAATGGTTAGGCAGATTGTGGTTAAGTCATTGGAATATGATTTGGAATATTCGATGGATTCTATGGGAGGTCCTAGATTCAAAACCTAGCGATCCAATAACCATTTTGATACATTAGGCCAACTTGGCTTCTCAAAGGTGCAACGTGGCACCATTTGATTGGCCCATGTGACAGTCTATCATTGGCTACTACTGTACAACCCTTTCCATGTCACCTACTCACCTATCCACCACACATAATGTATAGTAAGCCATGTGTCGGTTTATAATTGGTCCACCTTTTTCCTACCATGTCATCATACGAATGTCACGTCGTCTATACGAATGACACACGTCACTTCCAGATAGGTCCAACTAGATGTTGATTCATCCAATTATGGGTGACACGCTCTTGTTCTGCCATGTCACCTTGATAACATAAAAATGATGTCATCTTGAAGTGTACAAATAGGACACACATCACCCTTTCAATGGTGACACATGTCACCTTTGACTTTGACTTTTGCCCTTGTTGACCAAAACTTTGACCAGCCATAACTTTTGCATAAGAACTCTGTTTGAGGTGATTTTTGTGTCACTGGAAATATATCACCGAGAAATAAACAATGAATTCGTTTTTAGTAACATTTGAGATGATCAAATTTTGATCATTTATGGATCCTCTTGGACCTTTGTGAGTGTTCCAAATCTTCCTGGACCTCTGTGAGCATTTTAGATCCTCCTGGATCACAGAGAGACTACCTTTTGTTTCTTACACAACCAAACCAACAGTACAATGCTAAAGTGAAAAACATGGTGAGAGGTGGACTTCTAATCATCACTATCTTCTTCCCAATCAAAGTCAATGAAATCAACTAACGAATCTAAACTTCGACTATATTAGATACCAAGATGAGAGGTACCCTTGAGATAACAATCAATTATTTTGATATATTTCTAGTAAATTTCTCAGGGATCCTACATAAACTAAGAAAACACATTAATAACAAAAGAGATGTCAAGTTTACTTTGAGTGAGATAAATAAGGCCCCCAACTAGTTGTTGATAAAGAGTGTTGTCGATTTTGGGAGTCAAACAACCTTTATTCAATTAAATCCTAACTGAAAAGAAGTATCACATGGATTATTCTTGGACATCTTAAAACAATGCAAGAGATCCATTACATACTTAGACAAAGAGAGAAACAAACCATTAGATAGAGGCAAAGCTTGAAGACTAAGAAAATAATGCAGAAGATCAAGGTCTATCATATCAAAAGTGTGAGAATTTTTTTTCTTCAATATAAGAATGAGATCAATATTATTGCCATTTATGGCCAATTCATCAACATATACAACAACAATCAAGGTATTACCATGAGTATGTAATATATTAGATTCACAATGTTTGAAATAAAGATGGATAAAGAAAAGATCAATATTAGCATACTAGGCACTTAGATCCCATTTGAAACCTTAAAAAGACTTCTCTAGTCAAAAAACAAGAGTGGAATATGACACAAAACCAAGAGATTGTTCCATGAAAATTTCCTTAGATAAGTCGCCATGAAGGAAGGAAATTTTGACATCCATCTGGTGGATCTTCCAGCCAAAGCAAGTATCAATGGAAAGAATAAGTGAAACACAATTTATCTTTGCATCAAGAGAAAAGGTCTCAGTGTATTTGATGCCTTCTTGTTGAGAAAATCCTTTTGCAACCAGGAAATATTTATGATGCTCAACAACATCGAAAGAGGTAGATTTGGTCTTATAGACCCATCAACATTTCACAATGTTCTTCTCTTAAGGTCAAGGAACTAAATCCCAAGTATGATTCTTCAAAACATAATTCATCTCATCTTGCATAGCTTGTTCCTATTCAGGTTTTCCTTATGCATTTGAGTAAGAGATAGGATCACACGTCTCGAGAACATAAGCCATCAAAGAAACACTGATCTGTTGTGTGTGACTACAAGTTTGTTGACTAGAAGAGACATCAACAACATTAGGTTCAACAACTTCAATTGTTTTAGAAACCCATCTAGGTAGGTAGGAAAAAGGTGAGATGATATCCACTACATAAGGTTGATCATTGAATGAAGGAACACTTTTATTTGAAGAGGATGGAGGCCCAATCAAAATAGAGATTGACTATCTAGTTGACTCAAGAATAGAGGTCGACAACCCAGTGGAAACAAGAATAGAGTTCGACACCCAGATGAAATCCTAAAAAAAAGGAACAAGAGAACCAAAGTCGTAAACAACATCGAAGGAAGCATCCTGGAATGAACCAAAGGAATTTTTCAGCAACTTAATGACTGGAGACTTCTCATCAAAAAACACATTTCTTCTAATAATGATATATCATTTGACATGGTCAAATAGTCGATAGGATTTGTATTCTTTTTAGTATCCCATCATAATGCAAGCATAACTCTTTACATCCAATTTATTCCTACAATAATATGAAATATGAGCCCAAGAGACACAATTAAAGACTCAGAGATGACCAAATGAGGGATTCTTTCCATTTTTTGATAACATTCACAAAATTGATAGCTTTGTTCATAATACAATTCAAGAGATAGGTGGCATAGTAAACAACTTTATCCCAAAAACAAGTCAACAAATATTTGGACAAGGAGCCATTTCGACCAACGTCTGGTTCTTTCTTTCTTCTACACCATTATATTGAGTATGAGGAACATACCTATGCCATGTAATACCAGATCGGGCAAGGTATTCTTTAAGTTTTTGACTCACATACTCTCCACCATTATCATATCTCAAACACTTGATAGGTCAACGACATTGCTTCTCATACAATTCCCTATATTCCTTGAACTTGTCAAAGACATGACTCTAATTTTTCAAGAAACAGACCCAAGTAAATATAAAGAGATCATCAATAAAGGTCAAAATATACTTTGCAACTTCTAAGAAGGGTTGATTGATACAAAAAATATCACTATGAATGAGCTCTAGTGGATTTTGTGCTCACCACACTTTTCCATAGTTGAAAGGGGTCTGATGATTCCTTCCCAACACACATCCTCTACAAACAACATCAGTTGGAAGAACATTGGGAATACCAACAACCATATTCTGAGTGGCCATCGATGTTAGACTTCGAAAATTTAAGTGTTTGAGTAATTCATTCCAAATTGTGTTATGTTCACCAGTGTGAGAAACAAGAGTAGTGGGTCTATGATCAGGTCGAGGGAGGTCACAGAACTTGTGTAGTCCATCATTTCCATCAAGAAAACCTTTAAGAACAATCAACCTATCATTCTTCAAATCCTTAACAAAGAAATAATCTAGCTAGAAATCAATAACTTTACCTATTTGTGTGAGTTGAGAAACTAACAACAAATTTGCACTCATTTTTGCTACATGATAGAGGTCGAAAATTTTACCATGTCAGCAGGGAACATCACCATGACTGGAAATGTATAGAGTGAAATCATCAACAACATAGATCTTCTGCTTGACAACTTTATCTAGGTAGGAGAACAAAGAAGCATATTTGTCCACATGACGAGTACACCCAGAATTGACTACCCACTCATGCTACGAGGTACAAGTAAGAAACACTTGAGAAGTTTTGACTTGGAAGGTGAAATTTTCGGTTAATTGACATAAAACCGACACATCTCCTTCAACATTCTTAAAATTCACCTCTAAGTCGTACCTCTTCTTCCAAGAGGTTTTCTCCATATGTCCGAGATTTCCATAGTACAAACATGTTTTCTTCTTCCTATTATTCCAGGTGGACGTTGAATCATCATTATTCTCTTTAGTTTTCTGGTCAAGATATTCTTGTTTATGTATAGGAGCATCATAACATCCTATTTCCTTGTAATTCATCTTTCCTTTTCCCATGAGAAAACGAACTTTATGTTTACCACCAAGCTTCTCTTCATCAAGCAAACTATGTTGATAATTAATCAATAAGACACAAAAAGTATCAAAGGTATAATCCTTACCATACTCTTTGCGATCTTACCATTTCGTTTGGAACATGGAAGAAAACATGTTGAAGGGTGTTCTCAAATTCATCAGGATGTGATCAATGAGTTGTCCATATTTCTTTAGAAAAATTCTTCCCAAATTCACCCAATTTCAACTGCATCTCTTTAACATGTGCCAAATAGTCCTTAATCATTTCAAAGGAATGCAGATAGAGAGAGATCAACTCTTTATCCAACTACATAAATTTGCTTTCATCGACTTTGTCGAAAAAATACTTCATCTTCTTCTAGACTTCATGAGGACAATTGATCCCGCTTGTATGAATGTGAATCTCCCAAGAAATGTAGGTCGTGATGACCCCGACAACCTCATATTTCTTTCTGTTGATGACAAAATTCACTTGGTCATCCTCCATATTTGGAATTGCGACCATCGTATACATCCAGATCCCTTTTCTCTTTAGCAAAGTCTCCATATCCAGTTCCCAAAAAATAAAATTGAGTCCATGCAAAATAATATGGTCAATATTGGAAGCCATTCTTAAATATCTAACAGATATGGTAATCTGGATAGGTTACAATAGAAAAATCAGCAACCCAAATTCAATCACTATAAGATTTGACTCAACAATATTTGCAGACAAAAGGTGAGGGAAAAACCAATCTCTCTGATACCATTTTTGGTATTGGGTGTAACATTGAACAAAACAATAACAAACTCTATAGAATAAATATATAGAAATAAACTTTGTAGAATATTGGTGGTGTCTAAAGACACCGTTTTAACACTTAAGAAGAGGACATTCTGATCAAAACATCACAATACATTACTGAACACACGCAATTTTTTTATTAGATCAACCCATAGGATGCTTTCTTTATAATTTCTAGATCTAACCAATTTCCTTGAAATTGGGAATATCTTGTTCACACAAAATCATCGATGGTTGGAATGGATCTCGAAAAATATGTGTTTTTGTGTCGACTAATCAACTGACCAAGTCGACCTGACCATCCAATCATCCAACACATAGTTGAATGCTCATTTGGTCGATCTATTGACCACTTGTTAATTATCCAAAAAAATATCTAGTCACCCACCCGACCAACTATCTCTAGTGGCTAGTCGACTCACTAAAAGCCTGTCTAAAAGTGCTCACTTCATGTCTTGATGGTGGCACAGGGGATCAATTTTCATATGTTTTTTTCTCTAATGAATGAGTTCCAATCACACTCTCCATTACACATGATGCCTATGATGAGTCCCTCAACTTAGAAACCCTTAAATGCCCCACTACAAATCGCCATGAAAAAAATCTAGGGTTGGACATGCTTGTTTTATCTCTTTTCAAGCCTACACGAATCCAATCATAGAGGGGTTTTATTATTCAAAACTTAAATGTAGATCTAATGAGAGGTTGTGCCCTCACATCTCAATAGTATCTTCAAAAAATGAATTTTGAAGCACATACTCTAGATCACAGTATAGGGAAACAAAAGTGTGTAAAGAATAGAACAAAGGAGCCAAATATAGTTCTCGGTGAGGGGGTCAAGTTACATGAAATCAAGGATTTGGAAGAGGCTGTGGTGGTCGGTTGATTTTCCAGCAAGCCCATTTCTATGGAAATGCTTCAGAAATGGACAGTTGAAAACTTCAGAATTCTTTTGGGATATTCACCAAAATGCTTATGTCTTAGTTGTGAATGGTTGGCCCGGGTCTCAAAATTGAATGAGCATACCCAAAAAATCCTCTTTTCTCACTAGCACTAGTGTTTGCAAGAACTTTTCATGGAAAAATGGAGAGTAAAATTTGATGTAAAAACTGAGTTCCTATAAGTCATCCCATTTTGGGTCTAGCTAGTGGCTCTTCCACTCATATTCTAGTCTAAATAGGTCTTCATAGAAATATGTAATCTCCTCGAATTCTTTTATAAGGTGTATTTATCCTTTTGTACCACTCGTAACATGGGATTAGCAAGGATCCTAGTTGAGCTCAATGTTTCAAAATGACTAACCAACACAATTTTTATCAAATGTGGATAGAGGATATATAAACAGAAGATAGATTGTGAGGGTATTCCCTTTCACTATGGAAGATATCATAAGTATGGCCACTTGAGTATGGATTGTGCGCATGTATATAAGAACCAAAGGTGGGTATGAAAGGACTGACAAGAAGTAAAGGAAATGAGTCTTTATCCTTGGAAATCCCCTATCAAATCTCAAAATAAGGTCGCCTTGTCCATTGTCTCGCCACAGGATGTCGACTCACACTCTACCCCAATGAACCAATAGGATCCCAATAATTCAATTGCGAACAACCTTTTGGGTAATTCATTTTCATATAACTATTTCTTTTAATTTGAAAATTGTTTTGGGAAATTGAGAAATACACCCTCAATTTTGGAGGAGAAACAAGGTGGGGACTTCCTCTCCCATCTTTCCAAGCTAGTTGGGCCTCAACCTGTGGCCATATTTCCTCTCTTTTACTTTCACCAACACTCAAGAGACTCTACCCTTAACCCCCATCCCATCTCTTAGAAATATTTTCCCCCTTCC
>JZKD02S2033341.1:129516-142154 GCA_000966675.3 Picea glauca | reverse complement strand
CTCATTTGACCCTTCCATGCCTCCCCGCCTATTCAATTGGATCATATCCTCAAGAAAATACAAAAATAAAACTTATAACAATCCAAATCCAAAGTGATCCCTTCTATAGATCATGAAACAAAGAGTGGTTTGGGATGTTTCAAGGAATTGGATAGGAAACCACCTCAAAGGGGCCATAAATCCTTCATCTCCCTAGCTCAAAGACAAGTGAAATTCAAAGTTCTAGATGGAAAAAAACATTCTCTTTATGGGCTCCTTAGAGTAGCAACCCTGAAAAATGGAGGTTCCATGATCCTTCTGTTTCTAAACTATAGAAGGCTAGCCAACCCCTCCACAAAGTTGTCCCTCAAAAGGATGGTAGAGTTCCATAAACTCTTTGTCATATTCTTGCAAGAAACTATGATGAAATGGTATTGTGCTATCAACTCTCTATCCCCCTCACTCCCAGGATGGAATTTTGTTGCTATGCACAACCAAGACCACTCAAGAGGCCATCTCATAGGTTGGAGAAATAATTCCATGCAACCTCAAAATTCATGGTCTCTCATAGGTGGCTTGAGTACTATGTTATAGTCACTAGAGATGGATTTGATTTTTCTTAGTGTTAACATTTATGGGCCCTATTTGTAATGTCCCAAATCTGCATATCTAGATATTAACTCTCTATTGACCCTGTCTATCACATATATGATACTCATTGGGTGGTTGAATAGGTTATTTAGGGTTTTGACTGCATTTGATAACTTGAATTTAACATGCATGGTGATTTTTCATGTGGTTTGATATGGAACAACTTGTTTAATATATATTGAATTTTCAAGCAATTATAATAATGACATGCATGTACAAAACTTCACACACAAACTGCATGCATGTAAAAATAACCAAAACAATCTTGAGTTACATCTTGAAACGACTAGATCTATATTGGAATACTATTAAAAGCATGGAACAATACCTAGAACTAACATGTGTTGCTAGATCAATGGAATGCAAGCCCGATCATTGGCATGGAAGCCAAATCTGTAACATGAGTTGGATATGCTACCAAAAGATAAATCTGATGGATGCATGAGCAAGACTCCTCCGAATCTGATGAGATCTATCCCAATGAAGTTTCCTTCTTCCTAGAAGACTCGCCCTAGATGGATCTGCTGCTGCTAGGCTCCTGGATCTCTCTGTCACTACCAGAAGTAATCTATCCAACTGTTAGGAATTCCCCCACATTAGATAAAATTGAAAGAGTCTCCTAAGTAGATTCCACTCCCAGAATATGATGTAATATGTCTCGAATGGAACGCCCTTCCTCCCTCTGCAACGGGTCAGAAGGAATCTAGCTCCCTACCCCTCTAGATGAGTTGATATTAGAATATACGATCTCTCCTCTCTCTGTCAAACACACTCCATTGATTCAATGTGACACCTTGATGGCGAGAAGGCTCAAAAAAATCTGTTGGATGGATAAAATGAAGTTCCTTCCCCTTATCTCAAATGGTTTCTAAGGGTTTATGTTCATTAGGCCTCCTCAGGAAGAGCGACCCACTATACCTCTGATGTCTTCTCCAAAACTCATGCTAGAATCTGACTATTGGAGATGGATCTTTGATATCCATGCTCAATCTAATTGTAGATCTGTAATGAAAGAAATGAAAAACCTATGTGTTCTCCCCAACTAGCTAGGGTGTGTCTCTCAACACTGAATCCAATCCCTCGATGTCTTCATCCTCGAATCCACGAGTATCCTCAAATTTTGTGTGAATTTGGGTTTCTCCTCAGAGCTCTGGTTTCAATTATCAAATCATCAATAATCACCCATTAGGTCACTTTTCATCTCCTTATATCCACTGAAACCCTAATTCTTCATTGACTTTTCACTTAAGTGCTTTTCCTAAGTTTTCTGATTTAATATTCACTTAAGTGCTTAATTACCTTTTCCACTTAGTTACTTAATATCACTTTCAAATTATAACATTTCCCTAGTGAAATGACATCAAATAAAAATTTTCCCTTGTTTCTTCTTGGCTATAGTCTAAAGGGGATGTTTAGACTAATAATATCTCCTCTCTAGATTCCTTACTCGAAAAGTGACATTATAGTCCTCCCTTCCTGATATTGCTTGTCCTCAAGCAACATCAATCGAGGGTGCTACAAAATCTGATCACTCTCCCAATTAATATCCTCTACTGGAAGTCCCCTCCATCTAACCAAACACTCTCTGATGACCCGATGCCTCAATTTAATCTCTCTGAACTCCAATATCTCCTCTGGAACAAACTCTAACATTGCCTCCTCATCCAAAGGTGGTAGCTCCTCAAAAGTGCTAATGAACTATCCCACTTCTTTCTTGAGGAAACAAACGTGGAACACGTTGTGAATATAGCTCCCCTATGGTATTTCTAACTTGTGGGACACTTCACCTACCCTGCGTATGACCCTGTATGGTCCATAAAATACAATTTTAAGCTTCTTGTCCCCTCTCTTCTTCAAATATGACTCCTTGTATGGTTGTAGCTTCATGAATACTAGATCCTCGACCTCAAAGCTACACTCTATCATGTGTCTATCTACATTCACCTTCTATCGATTATATGCCACTTGTAGATTCTCCTTTAATACCTTAAGAATCTCTTGAATTTGTATTATCTAGTCTTTGGCCTTGGGCGCCCTGTTGTCTCCAAAAACCATATCAATCAAAGTGGGAGCATGATATCCATATAATTCTCTGAATGGGGTCATACCTATGGACATGTGGAAGGTAGTGTTGTAACAATACTCTCCAATATGTAACCACCTTACCCATGCTTTATGTTTTCTTCTCACATAGTTCCTCAAGTATCCCTCTGTTACACGTCAAAATTACTCACTTCGATAGTGTCGCAAGTGTTGTCATTACGAGTGTTGTAAGTGTCTCATATTGTCTACAAGTGTTGCATATTGACTACAAGTGTTGCAAGTGTCACAAATAGTATACTGCCATCTTTCCTATGTCATGCCTCTAACGACATCACAAAGACACTTAAAGACACCTCAAAGGTGGTTTGGAAGAAGAAAAATCATTTGGCAGGAGGTACAAGCCTTTTACCATTGCAAAAACCACTCAAAAAATGAATTTTTGAGAGGAGTGCTCCCCTACCCACTGTCAGAGAGTGATGGTGCTCCCTGAACCTCTTTGGGGGAGTGCTTGAGCGCCCTGTGCACCCTTATGGAGGAGTGCTACCCTCTTTTTAGCAAATTATGGGTTTTTTGAGGCAAATAAGGGAAGAATACCTCAATTCCTGAAGGTAGTTGGATTCGAATAGATGGTCAAGGCATGATCTTAGGGGAGATCCTCAACTGAAGGAGAGGAATCATCAACTTATCCCAAAGATCTCTCAAGTGGTTGGGCCTCTCCAAGGTTATATAAGGAGGCCTTCTCATGGTGAAAGGCACAATGGAAATTTGGAATTACATCAAACTTATGATCTCATGAGTGAGATGCCATCAAAGCAATCAGTGGAGATTGATTGAGCAAATGGGTTGGACAAGGAGAACTGGAAGAGGCTATTGCACCTTCATTCAAAGGATTGTAAGTACTTTTACTTTTTCTCATTAATATAATAAATGCTTGGCCTGTTTCTTTCAAACTTGTGCTTGTTCCATATAAGTTTGTCTATAGTAGATGGATCTATGATTGAGCTAATATCAGTAGAGTAGGAAGTCCATTGTATCTTTTTTTGTTTTGAAGGCCCTATCAAAGAGATCAAGATCGAAGCTCAGCCTGGACTTTGCAGGGACAAACATCGTTCATAAGGTACATATATTTCTCCTTCTCTTTCATTCATTAGCTTGATTACATCTAAAAGGAGGTTAGTGTCCATGTTAAGCACTTTCTGTCTTGGCCTTAGGAGTCTAGAGACCAAGAGGGAATCCACTTGTCCGCAGGGGGATTCACCTACAACAAAAATTGGTGACTCCACTGAAGATTGAACCTGGAGCCCTGAGCATAGTTATTTTTCTGTGTTAAGCTCGTTAAAAAATGAAACAGTCACCTCTCTTTAACCTTCATTTCATCCCCTCTTATCCTCTTTCTCTCTCTAATAGAGAAATTTGTGACAACCTCAACGCTAGTGAATAAATTGAAGCTTGGAGGGCATGTCTCCAGCCTTTGATGATCATTCTGGAGTTAATCCCCCAACTTTCAAGCTGGGGGCATACCTAGCTTAGTCTTTGTTCTTTCTCATTCTCGTAAATACATGAGAATGCATCTGAGTAAACTTTTATCTCTTTTTTAGACCTGCATGGATATACGAAAAAGGAACCCCCTCGAGTCATCTTTGAGCTCTTTTTAGACTCTCTAAACATGAAAATATTGTCGAGTGATCTTTCTTCCTTTCCCACTCGTTAAAAGGTTTGAAAGGGCGTCTTTCGAGTGATAATTTATCTCTTTTTCGACCTTGCAAGACTAACATTACGAAAAAGGACAACATTGGAGTCGTATTTAAGTTGTTTTCAGACTCTCTAAATATGAAAAACCACCAATTTTACCTTCTCTGGACTCGTTAAACAATCATACATTGAAGGGCCCATCTGGGATCGAACCCTTACTTCTTCCAGTTCGTTAAACAAAGGAAGAAGGACTTACCAAAGGTGAGTCATATCGAGCATGTGTTACCCTCCTCGAGCTCGTTAAATTAAAAAGAGGTACTCGTCTATCTGGATGGGGAAAAAATTGAAAGAAGCAAGCCAAGCAGTTTTTGAGAACACTACCAGTAACTCTTACGGTCACCCTTGAACATGACACTTTGTCTTTCCATGCATTTTAATCCATTGAACCTCTGCACTGAGCTAATCCTTTGAGTTTCTTTTACTCCTTTGGGTCACCTGATGAAAGTCACAACATCCACTGCATTATCAAGTTTTGGTCCATGTCATGTTTCTACTTTCCCGCCTCAGTGTTCAAGGGAAGTATCTGCATCGAGAGTCAGCCATCACAAATATCATGTTTCAATACCCATGTCAGTCCATGTTCATTTGATCTACCAATTACATCTCTGTGTCAATTTCGTGTCATTGATGGGGGATACATCAAGGCCCTCATTCGATGAGTCTATTCATGTCGACTTCAACCCATTATCTAGGAACTAGAATTAGAAACAAATTAGTACCTTGGGACCTGCATGCCTCAATGGCAGGCTTCCTCATGTCCAACAGTGGGTTTACATCATTGACCTCTGATCGGATGATTCCACAGATGTTTGACTTCAAATCATTCATTCACATTCATTGGAATGTACTAGATTATCATGGGAATCATTGAAATCAATGGTGATCTCCCTCGCACTTGTTAAAGGTTTACATAATCGACCGATAATCAAGTGGTTTCTACCATGTTCGACATCAGGACATATATTCACATGGTTAGATTCGTACTACATCGGGATCGGTAAGAATACCCTGGGTTGAGTCATCACTCTTATGCATACTTTTCCCAGGTTGTGAAGGAGTTCTTTTGAACTTTGACACATAGATCCACTTTGTATTGGTCGTGGCTATGTCTTGTCATCTCATAGATCCACTGTGTATTCTTCATGGTTACAATCAGTTCAGGTCATAGGAGTATAGATCCACATTGTATCTGTAGTGGCTATACCATTTTGTCAATACATTTATGGATCCGTAGTGTATTTTATGGCGGCCATACCTAAAAAGTCTTTATGACTCAAGCATAGGTATGCATGCCTTGGGTTTTGAAACATATCATAATATTTGTTTGATGGTTTTGTGTATATTTTTCCGATTTCTTTGCGTCCATACCCTTGCTCGAAAAATTCTACAAAGTCATTCAGTCATCATTGTCTTCTAAATTCATACTTTGGGGGGCAATTTGTTAGACCTCAAAATTACTCACTTCGATAGTGTCGCAAGTGTCGTCATTACGAGGGTTGTAAGTGTCGCATCTTGTCCGCAAGTGTCACATATTGACTACAAGTGTTGCAAGTGTCACAAATAGTATAATTCTATCTTTCCTATGCCGTTCCTCTAATGACATCACAAAGACACTTAAAGACACCTCAAGGGTGGTTTGGAAGAAGAAAAATCATTTGGCAGGAGCTACAAGCCTTTTACCATTGAAAAAATCACTAAAAAAATGAATTTTGGAGAGGAGCGCTCCCCTACCCACTGTCAGGGAGTGTTGGCACTCCCTGAGCCTCTTTGGGACAGTGCTTGATCTCCCTGTTCACCCTTATGGGGGAGCGCTACCCTCTTTTTAGCAAATTCTGGGTTTGTTGAGGCAAATAAGGGAAGCATCCCTCAATTCCTGAAGGTAGTTGGATTCGAATAGATGGTCAAGGAATGATCTTAGGGCAGATCCTCAACTGAAGGAGAGGAATCCTCAACTTATCCCAAAGATATCTCAAGTGGTTGGACCTCTCCAAGGTTATATAAGGAGCCCTTCTCATGGTGAAAGGCACAATGGAAATTTGGAATTACATCAAACTTATGATCTCATGAGTGAGATGTCATCAAAGAAATCGGTGGAGATTCATTGAGAAAAGGGGTTGGAAAAGGAGAACTGGAAGAGGGTACTTCACTTTCATTGAAAGGATTGTAAGTCCTTTTAGTTGTTCTCATTAATATAATCAATGCTTGGCTTGTTTCTTTCAAACTTGTTCTTGTTCCATATAAGTTTGTCTACAGTAGATGGATCTATGATTGAGCTAATCTCAGTAGAGTAGGAAGTCCATTGTATATTTGCTTGTTTTGCAGGACCTATCAAGGAGCTCAAGATCTAATCTCAGCCTAGAATTTACAGGGACAAACGTCGTTCATAAGGTACATATCTTTCTCCTTCTCTTTCATTCATTAGCTTGATTAGATCTAAAAGGAAGTCAGTGTCCATGTTAATCACTTTCTGTCTTGGCCTTAGGAGTCTAGAGACCAAGATGGAATCCACTTGTCCACAGGGGGATTCACGTACAACACCCTCTATCCACTTGTTGATTATTTCAGTCTGCCCATCAGTCTGGGGATGGTAACTCGTTCTTGGTTTCAACTCTGTACCAACCAATATGAATAACTCCTGCCAAAATGTGTTGATGAATCGTCTGTCTCTGTCACCGACTATACTCTATCCTATGAAGTCTGAATATCTCTCTGAAGAAAAAATATTCCACCTGCACTGCATTGTATTCTGTACAAATAGTGAAAAGGTGCACAAATTTGGTCAATCTGTCGACCACTACGAATATGTAGTCCTTACCCTGAGCCTTATTTAGGCCTGTAATGAAGTCCATGGATATAATTTCCTATTTATGCTCCAGAATAGGGAGTGGCTAAAGAAACCCTGTTGGGAGTGTCTCCTCTGACTTGTTCTACTGAAAAAGTCACACAGTTGATGATATGTCTCATTACATCCTTCTTGAGACCCTTCCAAGAGGATCTCTTCCTATCCTACCTATATGTCTTGAAGAAGCCCTGATGGCCTGCTAAAGGTGAGTCATGCACTACCGCTAAGATATTCTTTTTGAGATTATATCTAGGCACAAGTTAGACTCAATATTTATAGAAGATGACCTCATCAATGACTCTGTACATGTTGTCATGTACCTATCCATCCAATAACTCACATGCAAACTTATATTTGGAATACTCTACTAACAAGTGTGATTTCCAATCTATTGAGATCTCCATCAAGGAATAAGTCGTTGGTCTCCTGGAAAGTACATCCACCACAATGTTTTTCTTTCCCTTGACATACTCTATGTCAAAATCAAAGGCATGTACCTTTGTCACCAAATTTTGTTGCCTCTTTCAAAAATCTCTTTTCTCAAGGAAATACTTCAATCTATTATGGCATGTATTGACCACAAATTTGTTTCCCACCAAGTATTGTCGGAATTTGGTCAAATAATGCATTATTTCTAGCATCTCCCTATCGTAAATGAGATACAACCTCTCTCATTGGATGAGCTTAATCCTCTCAAATACAATGGGGTGTCCCCCCTGCATCAACACTACTATGATCCACTCTCTTGATGCATCACACTCCAAAAAAATGGTAGCATGAAATTGGGAAATGCTAGTATTGGGCATGTGCCCATGACTACCTTCATCTGCTCAAATGCCTTATGCGACTCGTTATACAATATTAAGGCTCCCCACTTATTGAGGTCGATGATTTGTGCCCCCAACTATGAAAAATCATTCATGAACATATTGTAGTATCTTCACAACCTGAAGAAACTCCTCAATTCTATGACATTCCTGGGTGATGGCCAATCCAAGATGGCCTTGATCTTATCCTGATGCACCTTCACCCCCTATGCAATGATAATTTGATCCAAGTAAAGTAAATCTATCATGACAAACTCACACATTGACTCCTTGGCATACAATGACTATTCCTCCATAATGTTGAGTACCTCACCCAAATGTTTCAGATGCTCCTCCCCTATCTTGTTTTATATCAATATTTCATTGAAGAACACCAATAATGATTTCCTCAAGTGATGTCAAAATATATGGTTCATGAAAGACTGGAATGTGGTTGGTGCATTGGTTATCCCAAATGACATAACTAGGAACTCAAAATTTCCATAATGGCATATGAATGTCATCTTCTCTATATCCCACTCTCTACTGTTGATATGATGATAGCTAGAGCTGATGGTGTGACCCTGCGTAGGTCATACCTCAGCAGATCATGCACCTGACCTCCCGGTCTAAGGATCGTTCAATAGATTTTCCCCGAGCTGAAGTAGCTCTTTTGATTCCCACTGGAATCTTAGTCAAAATCGATCCACAGGTCCTTCTATTCCCTCCATGGTCTTCTACACACGACCGCGAGTTTCGGGTTTCAGAACCCAAGCGATGGACCTCCTGTTCTCTTGACCCCCAATGTACCGATATGTGAAATGTCGATTGGAAATTTCCCAACCTTCCTCTCCTTTTAGGAAATCTCCTAAAACTCTGGATTGCTGCCATGTGTCCCCTCAAGATGGACGGTCCTCCTGCATTTCGTGATTTTGTGACTTGCGAACCCCAGTGACACAATACCCTATCAACTTGAAACCCCGGTAGCCGAAATACCGATGGGTTCCTCGATCTCCACCACATGTCCCCAATGGATGGACAACTAAGATCTTTTCCAGACTTCGCCAGGTGCGAAGTCCAAATACTCACCTCTGTGAGTCACGGTGCCTGAATCTCCAAAATGGACGACCTCGTGACACACATCCTCCCTCAGATGAACGACCGCGATCTAATTTGCAATTTTGGGAATTTTGATGTGGAGTGTCCCGACCTCTTGTCCTCAGGACTCCTGAACTCCTGAATGTCAAAATATCGATAAGCCAACGCCTTTCGGGACTTTCACCTCTGCTTGCGAAGACTTAACCCCTTCACAACTCCTACCAGATCCAACGGCTGATGGGCATTTAAACCAAGATCTGACGGCTCAGACCTTGTCTTCCTGTGCACTCCTCCTGCATTGCCTCTTGGACATTGGAACCTTCAACGGTCCAGATCTCTTCTCGGTTGATCCAATTACAGTTGTTGCTCCTCCCGAGCTTTGGCGCTTTCCTTCCAACACTTGGAATAATTCCCAACTGCAAAAGGATCCGACCTTTGCCTTCTTTCCTCTGCGAACTCTTCACCTTGAGTCTCGCCTGCGCGTATAAAAACGTTGTCCCTCCTGAACTTTAGGGAACCCTGAACTCTTCAAATAGTTGTGTGGCTTTTTCACTCCTTGCAGTTACGCTCTGTGAGCTGAAAGCACTAGCCCTTCTAAGCTTCACTTTTGAATCCTTGAAGGATTCTAACTTCTGCGCTCCTGCAGAGTCCTTGCACACAAACTGCTATCTCTTCTGAGCTTCTCTGAGACTCAGACCTTAAGGAACTCAGTCCTTTTCCCTTCTCCCTCAGATGGAGAATTCGGATGCCCTCCTGGCTATCCTTTACTCAAGAAACCTCTTGCTGAGTGTTCAGGGTGTTCAACAACCCTGTGAATATCCTGTTAGAACCCTATATAATAGGGAATCAATGTTCTTGATAATATTTATCTTTTTCAGGCATATGTGTTTGCTCATGACGCTTGGCAAAGGTGGCATAAAGCGCTCGACACTCACCAAGCATAAGATGAGTACTTGAGCGCAAGTTTCAAAGCGAGTTCCGGTGCATTTTTATAAAAAATTTGTGAAGTGGTTTGAAATGGAAAAATTTGACTCTTGTGGGTCAAATGTAAAGTTGGGCTCATTAGCCTAATGTGGGTTTTATAATCTGTGTTTGGTGAATTTGGCTAAAAAAAATTGGCCCCTCGGCCTTTGCTTCTATGCAGAGTTTTATGAAAAATTGATAAATATTTTTTTCCCAAAAAATAATATTGGCATAGGGCCAACCTCCTAATTCTCGACACCAAGGGATAAGCACTATTTCATGCACGAACCGCAAACACACAAGTCAGCGCCAACACCAACGCCTAACCCCAAAGCCCCAAGCCTCGGGCTCACTTCATTTACACAACATATGACTGATGGCTAATATAATCACTTAAAGTTCAGTTTACACTGTGAATGTGGGATATCGCCCGCAGGAAGTCACAAAATATATAAAACACATCTTTAAAACCCCATGCCAGATTCTCAAACCAGAGTCAAGGTGTCAAATGCATAGAGGCACGCATGCATAGAAGGCTTATGAGGCCTCTTTTTTATTGTTAAAAATCAAAGGCTCTGCAGAAATCATCCAGCATGCTCTTTTAAAACAGAAAACTGGCAACTCTAGTGATGTGAAACTTGATAAAAGGAAATGGGCTCTAGAGGTACTTGCAAGAAATATAGTTAGCTATGCAAGGAAAACTGAAGCAAGCCTGGGGAAAATGGGTAGCTTTCCATTACTGATTCAACTACTTTCAGATATGAGGCCAATCTTGCCTCACAGTTCCTGGGCAGTGATAAATTTTTCTAAATTGTTCCACCTCAAGCAGTTCAAAACTTTGCTAACAGACTTCCAGAACTGTGCAAGACATATGGTGTGCTTATGAACCCTAATTTGGCAGCACCACCGGCGACAGAGATAAATGGGAATGTTTAAGGTGTCGTTAAACATATGATAGAATCAGTGGAGAAGAATGGTAACCCTCTCGAGCTTATCCTCTGCATAATGCCTCAACAAGATAAAAAACACCTTTATGCTACTATAAAGAGGTTATGTGAGTTGGAGTTTGGTTTTTGGACCCAGTGTTGCTTGGCAGATCATGTCAAAAAATGCAAGCCTGCGTACATTGCTAATGTTATAGAGAAAATAAATGCAAAGCTTGGTGGGCAGAACTCATTGTTGGTTGATAAGCAAAAGAAATCATCACGGTCATGTCCCTACTACAGTCCGACAGATGTAGTTGAATCGACTTGTGGAACATTACTTGAAGATTTGGAAACCATTCGAAGAACTGCAGAATCAGAATTTGCCGTTGCAGATGCATAAAAGGTCAAAATTGTAAAAGTGTTTACCTTAACCTTTGTGCACGGGTTTTGTCTCAGGAAATGTCTAACCATAGTGCTATAGTAAAGATGACGGTTTGCATAGATTGGAAAATGAGTTTAGGGATAATATTATTGAAGCTCTCAGGGCTGCAGGTCTTATTTCTGACTCCCCTCCTGGAAGTCCTTATCACATAACTGAAAATAATGTGGTTGAAACTGACAATGTAGCTACAAACAAAGACAATGCGATTGGTTGCATGGATAATGTTCTTGATCTAGACTGTCATCTAGTTTTCTTTTTATTACCAGCTCCAGACGGATATATTCGAATACCTGGGAGGGATATTGGCCTACAAAAACCGGGAAAAAAGTCGGCATATCAATGAGACATATCAGGGCACTCTTTCTAGCTATGCGTATGTGCTGATGTGCATTCACTTTCTGAAACAGAGCGTAGATACCAGGAATACAGAACATATTATATTACCACGCAGAAGCATGCATTTTTGAAGCTCACAAAGACGAGGATTGGTTGAAGGATAAATACGACTCGTCACACCTAGAAGCTGTCATACAAAGGAGAAACAAAAATGCAAAAGCAACTGCAAAGAAGTTACTCTTGGACCTACAGAATGGAAACAACAATTCAGATGATGATGCTGAGGTTAGTGGAAAACAGGAAACTCGTGGAAACTACATCATCATTTTTGAGGTAGCGTTAGAGCACAAGTGGCAATTTTATTTCATGAATGACAAGTGGCGAAATGACCCTTCATGAATGAGCAACAGTTACAAGGAGGTGGCAGAGATTTCCTATATTCCGAACAGAGATTTAAACACGTTTTCTCTCAGTTGGAAATGAATTCATGACAGCAAGAAGCAAAAACTTAACAAACCTCCAACATGTTCCAGATGTCGAGCAACAAATATCAAATTTAATTTTCATTTAATTTGTTGTCTTGTTTATTATGGAAGACCATCTGCTACAGGTGTCAATCTGTGTAACTGCTTTTCTATCTTTAGAAAGAAGAGTTAAGGCCCGAATCTTTGCAAGGCTGGGGGTATTTGTTTATGGATAAATTCATGAGTGCGGACACAGACCAATCTCCCCAAGATCCACCTGGATCTGGAACAAACCGTAACAGAATACTACTCTTTCCCTAGATCTTGATATTGAAT